>JAOSYY010000016.1:6831413-6880716 GCA_025727935.1 Hebomoia glaucippe
TTTTTTCCGTCCCATCATCAAAGGTGTCATAACTACTATCACCCGTTTTCGGCTTCGGGAGTAGTCTTCAAACACCCCTGTATAATAAGTATGTTTTCATTGTTAAAAGAAAATTTAAAAAGGCGTGACTAATAGTTTAGTTGTGCAACGACTGCTTTATAAAATTAAAATCATTTCCTTTTTTTAACGCTGTCTTGATGCTAAGTTTCGGTTTGCATTCGAATTCTTCTCATAAGACGAACATTCATTATGACATCTTTAACATGTAATACTAAGCGCTATTTATAATGTACTTAAACGAAATAAACAAGTTTTGTAAAAAATAGTAGAAATGTACGGTATTTATGTATTTGTTTTCTTTTAGTGGAAAATGTCTTGTTAGAAAAATCTATAAGCATTAAAGTAGGTCGAACACGTGGCGGGAACGAATCTCAAGAGTCGGACTTATGGTTTGCGTTCCTTATTGAAAATGGTTTGGCACAGGCAAGCGAAATATTTACAGAAACATGTATGTTTTTCGCAATACCTTTTATTTCGAAAACAATATAACATACCTACATATTTTAATACACAGATAAATAAGTAATAATTGCTATTTATTTTATAATTAGGGTTTGATGTTTGTCTTAAATTTATTACTACTGCTTAAATTCCAGTTTAAAGTTTGTTTGTTTACTCATTAAATAATAAATACTACAAAATTGTTTCAGATAATTTGACAAAACATGAAAGTAGATTAGATGACGCTGACTTTTTTAGAATACAAATGGATATTTACAAAGAGGCAAGCTTTACTACATTATATAAATTCGCTTAGGATTTATATTTTATTCTGATATGTTATTAAAGTAAAATATTTTTCACTCAATCTAAAATGTGATTTATATTTTGAGATTTCACATTTTTCTATTTTACAGTATAGCATTCTATATACATTAATAACTATTTTATACTTGTAGATACCGACTGAAACCTTCACCACTACTTTAAAGGACGATTACGATGAAATACATCGTACGAGTCCTGGACTCTTTTGGGACACTGTAAGTAACGATTGTAGGGATAACATTTTATAAAAGTATTGACTATCAGATATTTAGAATGTGATTAATTTCAATTCTTACCATTAGTGTGATTCAATGGTTATAAAATTAAACAGCAATTCTTTAGACGCTTTAATTAGATAATAATTTATACAAGTATAAATAAGATATAAATCATTGTTTTATTAATATACAAGTTGTTTGTTTTAAATGGGTGTAGTAGGCCAAAGCCCAACGTCTTTGAATACTAACTAGTAATATTGATTTTTCGAAAATGCGATAGTTTGTTATAAAACAGAATACTGCTCTAAAAAAGAAAGTTTACCCAGGCTGATATATTTTTACACAGGTTGATATGGATAACGCTGAGGCTGCATTCATAAAAATTAAAAGGATAATAAGAGACATTGTGAACTCTCAAATCCACTTAAAGCCATTGTTTGATGTAGATTTCACTAATTTAAATAATTATCCAAATATGAAAGAAAAATTGGCCAAAATTTGTAGTCAAATAGCACCACAGAGATTATTCTACTAATAAAATGCAATTAAAAAATGAAAGTATTTTATTTAAGGTACTTAGTGTTAATACATAAGTAAATTTCTTGTGGAAAACATTCAAGGGTAAATGTAAATGAGGCTGGATTCCTTACTGTACCACTCCATATTTACCTTAAGATCTTAAATACAAAATTTCTTATTATAATCATTTGAACACCATAGTATCAAGCATAGCACCTAAGCACTGTACTATATTGTTTGCCATTAAAATGTCAACTTTCTCTTCTAAATGTCTCTTAGGGTCCTGTTTGCCAACGTTCTTAATGGCTAACTGTTCTGGAGTCATCTTTTCCTCATCTTCAAGAGCTTTATTGTAATTTTTAGCAAGTTCCAACATATCTGTCACTGTTGTTTCATTAATTTTGCAATGCTCTTTGTAATCTGAAAGAGTAAGACCATCCATCCAAGACTTTTTATGAAGGTTCAACAACATTTTCTGTTCCAACTCATTTTTTCTGTAATTTATGCTGATTGAATAGTAATGTCTATTCAGACCATGAATCAGTGCTTGCACTGAAGGTTTTTGTAAGTGACCAAGGTTAGAAG
Organism: Hebomoia glaucippe; assembly: GCA_025727935.1. NCBI lineage: Eukaryota > Metazoa > Arthropoda > Insecta > Lepidoptera > Pieridae > Hebomoia > Hebomoia glaucippe. Next base: position 6,833,564 of record JAOSYY010000016.1, read on the forward strand.
TGGTCTGTCTAGGTTCCTGCCCAAGAACCATCATGTTAGGATTGATAAGACGGAATGCATCAATAACCACTTTTCCCTTGACAGATTGGATTGGGTCAACAACAACAGCAACAGCTCTCTCTGATAATGCCTCAAATGACTGTTGTGTGTTTATATCAACACCTGACAACCAACATCCAAAACCAGGATGAGAATGGTACCTAATAAAAGATATAAATAGTTATTAAATAAGATGACAATACATTCTAAACTCAATCATTAACATGAATGCAGACCACGCTTACCATCCAACAACCATTTCAGGTCTTCCTGTTTGCTTTAACATATCCAACATTTTAGCTTGGAACACTGGATCAACAGCTTCTACTGAAACACCAGTTCCAGTCTGAGGCATGGCAAATACATCTATGACACGCACAGTATAATCATCAACAAACTCGCCTGGAATGTGAATAAACCTCATTAAATATCTGACCATGACTGATTAATATTATGGTTTAGTTAATTCAAAAACAGTTATTTACCTAACATCAAGCCCATAACCTCCATAGGTACGCCAGCTCGACCGTGTTTCAACATTTTTAAAAGTGCCAACGAGGAAATGTACACCTGTTCCGCTGTATCCACCACAGGAGCATCAGTCGGAGGCGGCGCTTGAGATAGACCCGCCATACCACCTCCAAGACGCAATAGACGATCCATGTTTCCGTTTAAAACAGTAATTCTATAAACATCAAAAAGCAAGTCACAAACTTTAGTCAACACCGCATCATATATATTTTTTAAGAAATAATTATAATTTGTTTGTGAAGAATACGTACCGAGTCTTTAAAAAGTGAAGGCAGTTCTCTTATATTGGTATTAAACTGTTATCTTTTCGCATTTACCAAATATTTAAATAAATTTAACAAATACTTCTCTGGAATAGGTGACAATAAAGAATTAATGAATAGACAACTTGAATTTGACAATAGACATCAAATGTGCACGATCATTCATTGTGCTTATTACCAACTTAATAACTGGCAACATTTATGATTAAAAGATGAACATTTTGTTAACGGTACTTACAAGGCCTCATTATCAAGGAACAAAGGTGTCCTTTTATACATGACGCAGTGAAAACTAAGCCCTATACATAGAGTTTAAAGATAAGAAAAATTATTTCTGAAACTTCAACTATAAACTCTACATTAATGTAAAGTTATTACTTATAGATGTAATTGTTGTAAACGGATTGAAACATATCAGATTAAGGCATTAAATGGATAGTCAATATGGTTATAACAATTAACAATTTATTTTTACGTTGTTTTTTAAATACTTTCTACATAGGTGGTGAAATATAATATGCAAAAATTAATAAATTTTAGGGTTTTGTTTGAAATTTATTGGTGCTACTTGGAGTGCTGCCGTAATTTAATGCATTTTAACGGACGAACTTGGACGGAAAATCTCATATACAGATTAAATATATATGAGAACTACACTTCATAATCCATATTATGTTGTAGTTAAATACTCTGAACTCTTAAACCTGACAGTCACCAAACATACAGTTTGTATAACATTAAGCTTATATATAACGTTATCACAGCTGAGTATTACTGAAAAGTGGTCTGTGTGACAGAATTCTTAAAATCATATCTAATTGCTGAAGAAAATGTCAATTGATGATTAAAAATCTATAATGTGTATAAAATTCTAGAAAATACCTATGTATTGTCTCGATATACTCGTAAAAGCACTGATCTAATGTTGATTTGATTTCATTTCCATCTATATTTAACAGTCATGCAAACTATGACTACAGCAGCAGAACATTCTGTTTTGCCACCAAAGTTCTCAGCAGGACCCAAAGGGTTAGGTATGCTTATACGTAAATTCTAATTTTGAATAAGTATTATTAACTTAAGTTCAGTCCATAATTCTAAATAAATGTCAATGAATATTATATTTCCGAGTTATGATATTAATAATATTATAATTTAGGTGACCCTGGTGATAAAACTCTACGAAAAGTGGAGATTGAAGTTTTAATTCCCAAACTTATGAGAGAAAAGGCAAAAACTGAGAAGTGTATAGAAGAGGTAGCACAATTTACCAAATGTTGCAAGGATTCTTCACTACTGATGGTTGTTAAATGTAGAAATGAAAACAATGCCATGAAAGCTTGCTTAGGAGATTGGTATCAAAATGAGGATTTTAAAAAACAATGTACAGAAGAATACTTGAAGGAACGGAGTGAATATAGGAGAACAGGAATCAGAAAACCAATAAAAAGAGCATAATTTATACACATAGACATTAGAAATAAGAACAATAAAATTTTAGTCCATTTTATCATTGTTTATTTCAACAGGAATATTTCTAGTCAAAACTAATTCCTTTACCGTATACTCAATCAAATCATTAGGTAGTGTCAAGTTTTCTTTATTTGGTTCTATCACTTCTATGATCAAAATTTCCTGCCAACAAAACACAATATCATATATAAAAAAAACAAGTTATTATTTTATAGTTGTTAAAATAATACCTTTACTGTTGTAGCTGCCATCCTAACATGGCCAAGAATAGATTGCCAGTTATATTTTTCATGTTCATACTTGATAACGACAATGTTATCAGAATGATTTACAGTTGGACCTTCTCTATAGATTACTGTAATAAAGATATGTATATTAAATTTAAATATACCCTAAGTGAAAATCCAATGAAGTACTGTACTTACAATAGTCTCCTCCAAATTTAATGCCAGGCTTTACAATATATCCTTTAGATCTATAATAGTGATATACAACATACTTTGGTATGAAGCGATTATCATTTTCATGAAATAGTTTCCAACAATCTTTTACTTTCAGTAACTTGTTTTCGCTATTAAAGACTTGTAAACAACCAAGACCATATACAAGAAAGAAAGCTTCTTGTTTTGTAAGCATTAATTTTTCTTCTAATTTTATTTTATTAATACAGCATTTGGGCTTTAAGTTGGCAAAATAATCATCATCTTCTGAATCACTGTTAGGTACAATTACAACAGTTTCTTGTTTATTATTACAACATAATCCTTTAGGTTCAGGATAATCAGTTTGTTCATCTTCATCACTAGAAACCAAATCTATAACATCTCTATTTGATTCTTGAGCACTATCATTACGGAACTTAACAATTAAATTTTCTACATTTTTCAAAAATTCATCAGATTCTGAGCTGGCCTGTGATGATTCAAACTTCTTATACCAATAATTTCTTTTAAGATACTGTCTCTTTCTCATAATTGTTGGACTACGGTCATTTTTTATAGCTTTTGGTCTAGACCGAGATTTTGTTCCTTTACCAAAACAACCCATATGGTATAACATTGACATCTCCTCTACTGCCCTAACTTCTACACCAAAGCCATTGTAATGACCAGTAAATAGGATTCTCATTGATCTGTCTAAAGGAAACCGTAAGGATGATTCAATATCCATAGGGGATTGGTTATTTGGGTCATTATTTTGACAATCTCCTTCTGTTTGCATACTAGCCATGACAAACAAACTGGCCACTACCCAAATTTTATTTTTAGCTTAATGTGTCACAGGTTCAAATGAATATAATGAATCTGTAACATAAAAGTCAATTTGTTATTAAAAACAATTATGAATTTCGATACGAAATTATTATAGCTTTATACTCGGTGAACAAAATTGATAAAGCCAGTGAAAAAAATGGAAACAATACAAACAGTAAAAACAAAGGACGAAGAAAAATATAACCGTGAGTAGACAAAAATAGATCACAAATATACAACTTTACTAGTATACTTAGGATTTGTGTGTAGTATTTACAATATGAAACCGAGTTAATAATTAACAAATTTTTTTTAAATATGCTATTCCTATTACACAGTGTACTTAAATACAACTTGCAACTCGACACTAAAATATTTTATACACTTTATTCCATATACAATAGACAACTGAACATTTATATTTAAATATAACTCAAAGCTAATTACTCCAAGAACTTTTATTAAAAATTCTAGTTAAATGTTTTAAAACTCAGTTTTCTTTTCATTTACATGTTCAATAATTCATTTGTCCATATTATTTTTGTGTAACATGATAACTTCACGCAATGCACTAGATGGCACTCTTAATAATTTTCGTTTATGTTTTGATATACACGACATCTGTTTTGTGCTTTACTTTACATATTAGATAAACAAACTGTTTGAATGTCATAATTAAAATAACTAGAAATAAATATTGTGAATCAATGAAAAAGAGTAAAATTTTTACAAAATCGTACAAGTAAGTAAATAATATTTAAGAAAAATCAAATACAATTTTAATTTCTTGACGGTTTTGACATTGACACTGAAAATAACATGTTTCTGAATCAGAAGTGTAATTTTCATACAAATGTTGACAAACAGTGGTACCAATATAATTATATAACTATCTCTCTTTTTTACAGCTCGAAAAGTCTACATTAGAGAAGGTAAGCAATAGTATTAAAAATCCATAGACATTCAGGCAGAGATAACTTAAATTTTCTAAGTCACAAGACTTCTCAGCTGAGTTTTCGATCTCCCATTTTTGTGTTTTGGGAGGATTAATATCCGTAAAATTTATTTCTTCTCTGAGTGGCGTTTTCTTCTTAAAATAAAGTAGCCAAAATGGCTAACATTAACGATGAAAATGTAAGCAAGCTCATCCCCACATTGGGTGACGATAAAATTGGTAAGTTCGCATTAAATAAATACCTTAAACATGTAACAAATAAAACTATTTTTAAGTAATTTTTTTAATTACTAACACTATTCTTTCAGATATGATTGCTGCTACGAGCGTGCTCCAAATACGAGCAAGTGAAATTCGTCAAAGCCAAATTAACTGGCAGTCATATCTGCAGTGAGTACCATGTTATACAATATTTCAAACATTTAAACTTGTAATTTTTATTGGATTGCGTTTATTAAATAATCAATTTTCAGATCGCAGATGATTACTCAACGCGATCATGATTTCATTGTGAACTTAGATCAACGAGGCCAAAAGGATTTGCCAGACAAAAACCCAGAAGCCTGCGCTGATGTTTTCTTGAACCTTATTACTCACATCAGTAAAGATAATACTATCCAATATGTGCTTGTTCTGATTGATGACATCTTGTCCGTAAGTATATGTTTAAAATAATATAAGGTGTTATACTAATCATTATATTTAGACCTTTAGTCAAACATTTAGCTTAACTATTAAATATAATCAGATTGGTGCACTAGTGGGAAAAATTGTGATGATTTAAATATAGAACATCTTATTGTAATATGTGAATAGCTGATCCACATTAATTGTAGATTGCATATTATTCTTAATAAATATCTCATTTGTCCATATTTATTTTTATCTTATTAATTAAAACTGACTGGTGTTTTAGGAAGACAAATCTAGAGTAAAGATCTTCCGTCAGTCAAGACATGGTAATGTCTGGCAACCATTTTTGAACCTACTGAATCGTCAAGATGAGTTTGTTCAGCATATGACAGCCCGCATTATTGCCAAGCTGGCCTGCTGGCACCCACAGCTCATGGAGAAGAGTGACCTGCACTTCTACCTGTCATGGCTCAAGGACCAACTGAAGTCAAATGTAAGTGGGGTAAAAATATTGTGCATGTAGTGTTCAAGAGTATGGATTGGATTTTAAATTTATTTTTGGGTGGAGATAAATTATTATCTAATAACAGAAAGTGTGTAATTATGTTCTTTGCATTCTTTGGAACTTTTTCCCCCAAACTGCATAAAAAATACAATAAAATCTCTTTCTGATCTATTTATTTATTATATACATTTATGGTTTGGTTTTCATATTTTAAGTTTTCAACAGCATGCCTTCTGTGCCTGATATTTTTGTATTTGTATTGCATGATTTTGTATGTCTTGTTATATGTATTAATTCAGTATACTAATTCTGAAATTTGTATATTGATAAATCATTCATATGTAATCTATTCTAGATAAGTTGTTATAACAATACTTGTTTTAAGCATTGAATAAGTATATAATGTATAATAGTGATGTTATATTAGTTCATGCCGAAATTAAGTATCTAATATTAAAAAGTCAACTAAACATATTTTTTTCTATAAATAAGTATACATCATCATATAACACTAGCTGTGCTAAATTATATTTATTTTACATATAGAATATTTAATTATGTATGTAAACTATAAACATATTAATTACTTATTGTATAAAGTGTAAATGAACAGATTAGCTGTAATTGAATATCCAAAGCTTAGTGCTTCATCCTATTAAATTAAGCTTACAGTGAATAACAGTGTCTCATAAAAATCATGTGGTTGCAATCATCTTTCATCATTGGGATGTGAAGAAATTAGTTTGCATTTTTCACTGCGAGGTTTGTTTTCTGGTAAGGCGGAGAAAATGTCTGCCGAGTTAGCGCATGCTGAGCAGGTTATGTTGGAGCACGAGAAACAACATTTCTCCGATAAACACATTAAGCACCATAAGGACAAGAACGCAGACAGGGCCGACAGCGAAAAGTATTCGAGCCTTTACAGCTCATTTGATGAACTGAAACCGCATGAGGACTTACCTCCAGGCCTCCACAAGGTATTCTGTGTTGACGTCGCCGCCAAGACGTGAATGTGTTAAAAGTGTATTATAACTTCAAGATGAGTAACTAACCTGAAGATTTGCTTATAGATTATGTTTTGTATCTAATTCTTGTGATTTAACAATCTCTTAGTTGGCTTGCATTATCCAATATTAACTGTCAGACTAACACCTGCTAATTTGCTTTACTGAAATTTATTTGTAAATAATAATTTTATTTTATAGATACAAACAATTATTGTTTCAGACTTTTATGTAAATAAAATTTTAAATATTGTGATAAATTATTTTGTTGTCAGTTACAGAATTTTATATGATATGCTTAATATTATAGATGTACCTTACTTGAATTAAAGTTATGTAAGATCTTGTCAGGACACCATGCTTGTTAAGGTCTATGTTAGACCTTCCCTACTACATAATGTCATTTATGCATATTTTAATGGATACAATTGATGTAATAGATTACAATCTGGGGTAATAAATTGATTCTTATGTATTATTTACGAATTTTGTATGGGCCAGCTTTTTATGTAAGCTCATGTAACGCTTTTTTTATAATATATCGATAGAATAATATGTTGTACTTGAAGTGATAGACATAAGAAGAACACTTTTTTGCAGCGTTATAGATTTTATATTTATACACTGAAATAAGAAATCTGCACATGATTGTAAATATTTTTCCATTTGTATTTTATTTATATAATAATCCTAAAAATTATCTTAATCATAGAAGTTGTATAATCTTTAACTTGATATATCTATCAGTATATCTTTTATCTGATGGTTTTGTCTTCAAAAATTGTTGAAGGAAATTGTTCATGTTGGTATTAACATTTCGTACTGAAAATATATAATAAATATAATGTTTTTAAATTATGCAGAACAACGATTACATTCAGTCGGTCGCGCGCTGCCTTCAGATGATGCTGCGTGTAGACGAGTATCGTTTTGCGTTCCTCTCTGTAGATGGCATCTCTACTCTGCTGTCCATCTTGGCTTCTCGGGTTAATTTCCAGGTAAACTGTTTTCTATCGGCCTATAAACTAATCACATTTTGAAATCAAATCGATAAATTGATGGCAGTTAATAATATCTAATGTTTATTTAAATAAAACATTGACGTATGTTTCTAATGGCGTAAATGTTGATAGATAAGTAAACAGTAAATAGAAAATATTTTAACTTATAAAGAATTGCAGGAGTTCTTTTGGTATTAACATTTAGTACAATATTGGCTAAAAAAATATTATAATTAAAATTAGATTACAAAATAAGTGATTATAATATATTAAACGCAATACATATGAAGTCAATCGAATTTAACTTTTTAAATTAATGAAAAAATGTTATTTATACTTTGTAGTTAATCATATTTTCGTATAGGTTCAGTATCAACTAGTGTTCTGCCTGTGGGTGTTGACTTTCAACCCTTTGCTTGCCGAGAAGATGAACAAATTCAATGCTATTCCGATTCTAGCAGATATCTTGAGTGACTCTGTTAAGGAGAAGGTCACTCGCATAGTGTTGGCCGTCTTTAGAAATTTGATCGAGAAACCCGAAGACCAACAGGTAGTGACGCTACTATTAAGTAATATATATCACATTCAAGCAGTATTATATGTAAATTTAACAAGGATGCTGTAGGACATTCAACTTATTCGTAAAGTTTGATGTCTCTCTCTACCTATATTTTCAATCTAGTAATTTAATTATAATCAATAAGATTTCACTCAATTTATGTATAATCAGAATTATAATTTGTAAGAAGTTATATATAAAATTAATTTCACCTCTGTCGTGTTTCCAGTATCAAGGGAAACATGACTGCCAAGATTACGTTTTATAAAAATTTGTGTGACATATTTTTTTATAGTAATTACGGTCACAAAATCTAGAAACGTTTTAATTTATATTGTATATTTCGAAATATTGGCAACTAGTTCTACATATTCTTAGCACCAATTTTATTTTTATTAGGTTGCTAAGGAGCACTGTATCGCCATGGTGCAGTGCAAGGTCCTGAAACAGTTATCAATCCTAGAGCAGAAGAGGTCAGACGATGAAGACATAATGAATGATGTGGACTTCCTAAACGAGCGTCTACAGGCGTCCGTGCAAGACCTTAGCTCCTTCGACCAGTACGCTACCGAAGTAAAAAGCGGCCGGTAAGATCCTAAGTTTAAATTATCATTGTTTCCAACTAATACTACTACCGGCTATCTCCTCACTGCATGGGATTAAAGGCTTATATAAGTAAAAGGAGAGAATCAAAGGCATAAGTTCTCATTTTATTATATAAATAACGACGATGTCTACTGATAGCAAAAATACCACTAAGTATCTAAATAAACCTAATCGCTTTTGTGTGTTGAAGTCTTTGAGACAATATAGTTTTTCAACGCACGTGCACAATTTAGAACTCTAGATATTATAAGATTTATATAGGACAGTAAAATTATAATTCTTGGTCACAAGACATTGATAAAGTTTATAAAAATTTGTTTGCTAAACAAATTTTTAGTAAGAGACACTTATTTATGTTTCATATGTTTAGTTTGGAATGGTCTCCTGTGCACAAATCGGCCAAGTTCTGGCGTGAGAACGCGGCGCGTCTTAATGAACGTGGACAAGAACTCCTTCGCACTTTGGTACACCTATTGGAGAAGAGCCGCGATCCTATTGTACTCGCTGTCGCCTGCTACGACATCGGCGAGTACGTGCGACACTACCCGCGCGGAAAACAGTAAGTTGTACACCTAATATATAGGGATTTTTTCGAATAGGTGTTGATGGCCAAATCCTTATGATGAAAAGTAAAACTATTTTTTAAAGTTAGTCAGTCAGGTATTGAAACATTTGATTTTGAAAAGTCAGTTGCACACTAAAATATATTTCACCATTTAATGGTATCGCCATGTTATTTGTATACGTATTTTTTAGCTCCTTCACTTGTGCGGTTACTTAGTTTGCCGTAAGCAGACCAAATTGTGAACACTCATAGCAATCCAAATATGCCAGCCCAACCAATGTTTTAAAGCATGTTTTTAACATTAAAAACATTTACATTACTGGCCACTTTTTTTTTAAACAACTGCGTTAAGGAACTTCTATAGAAATATTTCTACAAATATTGAAAAAGTGTAGCATATCTCAATCTATATTATAATGTAGTTTCTTTTCGTTTCATAACGGCAACCATTCAAATAATATTAATTGCAGTGTTATCGAGCAATTGGGTGGCAAACAACGTGTGATGTACCTCCTGAGCCACGAAGACCCTAACGTGCGCTATGAAGCTCTGCTTGCCGTACAGAAACTTATGGTCCATAACTGGTATGCATTTTAAAAAATCTAGCTAGGCTTATATAAATCTCTTGCTTGCCATGCATGTTCGTTTTAGTAATGTACAATAGCACAAAGTATCAATTAATTCTAAACTACTGAAAACTGACTCCATTACTTATGTAAATGTCTATTTCTCATACTTTTCACGTATTACAGGGAATACCTTGGCAAGCAACTGGAAAAAGAACAAATCGACAAGCAGGCTGGAACCGCTGTCGGAGCTAAAGCTTAAAAGTCTACAAAGTATTTAAAGTTGTTATTATTATTGTTATTGACTAGAACTCTATAATCAGAGCATTAGCTACATACGAGAGACAAGTATTACACTACCTTGTAAATAAATATCATTACATCCCTTGATCAGGATAATATAATTATTAGAACTGTTTGCAATGTTATTAATATTTTAGTTAATCATTCTAAATTCCTGTAAATAACAAAGTGTTATTCGTATTAAAATAACAATATTTATAAAAGTCAATACATTTTCTCATGATTTATTTACGAACGCTTTTGTAATAGATTTTTATTTATCAACGCTATAAAATTACATTCCTATATATATATATACGAGTTTATTATTGTTATTGAATATGAAACCAAATGCTTAATTTATGAAAAATGGTGTATTCTCTTTTAATTCTTAGAAATTGTAGAAGCTCGTGAATATGTAACAACGCCATTATTAAAAGTATTGGAAGTCTATGTGTACATTTCTTTTAAATCGTGGTATTATACACTACGAGGTTTACGTTCCCAATTTTTCGATTTTTGCTCGAAAGCGTATTATGCTCAACATTCTTTCAATGATAGCCACGCTTCACATAATCGAACACTGCAAAGAGTACTTCAGCTTATAGCCTTTGGTATATACACCTATTATATAACAATTCAATTAAAAAGTCTACAATTGTTTTAAAACACTACAATCGATATAAAGTAATATGAAAATAATTAGTGTTTAACCAAGAAGCTTATTCATGTTTTAACTAATTAAAAAGCACTCATGTGCATTGCTTACTATTACGTTACTTTATATTCTGTATTTGGGAAGCTATCATGATAAACTAATCTGTGGCTCAGTAACAAATTTAGTCTGTCGATTTTTAATTACCTGTGTTTTGACATGAACAAAATGTTATTTGAATTGTTGTGACTTGTGATTAGTTATAAACTTATAAATAATAAAAAAAAATATCAAAGGTTGAACGGCTTGAATATTAATTAAAAAAAATGGAGGATGTTTTAATATTAAAAGATTATAAAACTGTACCAGATATTGTTCATGAGTACGAACCAACACTAAAATTTGGACATATACCTCTCGTGATAGACAATGGTAAATATCTTGATTACATTTTTGTTACTATGAATGAAAAGCAATTGTAAAACATTTTAATACTATTATATTATGTGTACAATAGGTTCGTATCAGTGTAGAGTAGGATGGTCCATTAATGATGAACCTCATTTGATATTTAAAAACCTTATTGCAAGACCTCGTAAGGACCGCTGTAAAAAAGACGCAGAACCACCAGTTACACCTCCGATACAAATTGGAAACGATATAATTAATATAGAGGCTGTCAGGTTAGATTTTTCTTTTAAAATATTATTCAGAACATTGTTGTGTTGTAACATTTGTGCTACTTTGTAGAATAGATTTAGGACCAACTTTGATTTATATAAGGGCTATTTTGATATTAAATTTGAACTCATATGATATTATAATATTTTAACCACAATGTTTATCACAAGACTTTTGATAAATGTGTTACAGGTTTCAATTAAAAACACAATTTGACAAAAATGTTGTAACACACTTTGAGGTACAAGAACTTGTATGTGATTACATTTTCTCACATTTAGGCTTAGATAGTGATGGTTCTGTACCTCATCCCATTGTTATGACTGAGGCCTTTGTTACTCCTAACTATTCCAGACAATGTGAGTATTAAAATGTTTGATTTTTGTTTTTAAATATTGTATTAAGATCCATTATTGTATAAGAGACAAAAAATATTAATGTTTTGATATTTTAGTGATGTCGGAACTCCTATTTGAAGGATATGGTGTGCCTGCTGTCACATATGGCATAGATTCTTTATTCAGTTTTTATAGAAACAACATTGGAGACAGTGGACTCATTGTCAATTGTGGTTATCACACAATTCATATTATACCTGTTATTAGAGGAAAAGTTATTGCTGAACATGCCAGGAGAATTAATTTAGGTAAATAACTGATGCTATAATAGAAGATATATTATTTACTAGAAAATCTATATTTTTTTAGATTCAGTTGCTTTAAGAATCTTCTTATGCTGATGTTATGTTTTAATTTTTACAGGAGGTAGTGAAATTGTTTGCTACTTACATAAGCTGCTTCAATTAAAGTATCCAGTACATGTGAATGCAATAACAATGTCCCGAATAGAAGAAATTCTTCATGAACACTGTTCTATTGCATTACAATATCAAGAAGAGATTAAAAAATGGGCTAATCCTGACTACTATGATGTTAATGTAAAGAGAATTCAGTTACCATATGTTCAGAACACCAGTTCTTCTGGGCTTACTGGTCAGTATTTTTTATTTTTAACAAAACATTTTTTCAGTAACAAAAATGTACAGATGAACTCATTTTATGATGTACATAATACATAAATAATTTAGTATTATTTCGTTAGTGGAACAACAAAAGGAACGAAAGAAGGAAATGGCACGTCGTCTTTTGGAAATAAATGCGAGAAAACGTGAGGAAAGACTGGCTGAGGATGAGGAACAGCTGGGTCAATTAATTGCCTTACAAGCAAGTACTTATATCTTAATTTTTTTTATAAGTGCCTAAAATTTTGTAATAAAATATATAATATATATAAATATTTGCAGGATTTAATTGAAGATGGTGATACTCAGGAGTTTGAAGAAGCCATTAAGACCTTTGAAATAAAAAGTTATGCTGATCTTCAGGTATGTCAAAAAAATCTCAAAGTTTATTTATATATTTTTATTGATATTTTCATGATTTTTTAAAAAAATTAAGAACTTAAATGAAATTGTCTTTTATAGCGTCAAATAGCTAATGTGCACATGCGAATAGAAAAAAACAAACAGCGTATAGCCGCTGCTGCCAATCCCGAAGAAGTCGTGGAGAGTCGACCCAACGGTCGCATGCAGCCGCCGCAAGATCCCGCCGCCTTCGAAGCTTGGCTCGCTGAGACTAGAGCTAAGGTTTGTAACCACCTCACTAATGTCGTTCATAAACTCTCGGAAACTAACGAGGAGCCGTTATTGCAAGGGAATCACCTAGGTTTGGTGTCTGACGCTGTCTAATCTTTGTAATAAATGTCTGTAGTACAGCGAGATAGTATCCCGTCGTGAAGCACGAAGGGCGCGACGCACAGCCATGGTGAAGCGACGCACAGCAGCTGCGGCGGAGCGAATGCGCGTGATCTCTCGTTTAGCGGCCGCTGGCGACGAGTTTGGCAACCAGGACTCGGACTGGGATGTCTATAAAAGGTAATTATCACTATTGGAATACAGTATTTACATGCATCCTTGATTTATTCCTCTAACAGCTTAATGGTTTTAATTCCCTTATCTTATTATTAACATTTTGCAAATATATTTTAAAAATAAATATCAAAAACATAAACGTTTTCTAGTTTAAAGTAAATTAAACAGTATTTTATGAAACTTATATAGCATAAGTCGTGATGCGGACTCGGATTCAGACGCTGATGGCGAAAGACTTGTGGAACTAGAGGAGGCGCTACGCGAATACGAGCCGCAGCCGCCGTCAAGCTTGCACCATCAGTTGCACCTCGCTATCGAACCCTACAGGTTACATACTTCATATTAGTAGTATAATAAATGGGGTTGTAGAACAAATAAATAATTGAATACCTACCAGTTTCTTAAACAAGTTTGTATTACGCTAACAATTCCCCGGATTTTTGTATTTATGTTAAGTTTTAAGGACTATAATAATTTCTAGGGCTCCTGAATTAATATTTCAACCGTCAATGATGGGCAACTTAGAGGCCGGCCTAGCGGAAACAATGGAATACGTTTTCAAACATTTTAGTCCTGAGGATCAACTGTTATTGGCGAACAATGTTTTTCTTACGGGAGGTTGCTCCCAATTTCCCGGTATATTTTACTTTTTATGCACAAATCTTTTCATTTGATTCATCTGGTATTGGAGCTGAGATTGTGATAAGATTAAAATTATGTGAATTTTACGTATGTAATTAAAAACAAATATTTTTGTAGGTTTAAAAGAGCGTTTAGAACGAGAACTCTTAGAAATGCGACCGTTCCAATCGACCCATAAAGTAGTTATGGCAAAGAATCCCAGCCTCGATACGTGGTACGGCGCTCGTGACTTCGCTGGCAGCAACGAATTTGAGAACTGGTGTATCTCCAAAGAAGAGTATTATGAGATGGGTGGAGAGTACCTGAAGGAACACCACGCAAGCAACCACTACTACCGGAGCCCAGCACCCATCGTAGATAACACGCTAGCACCAGCCGGTGACGCTAATGTCGTGAAGGAAGAAATCGTTGTAGACTGTTAATATTCTTAAAATATTATTTTCAATGAGACAATACTGGTTAAAAAAATTGTGTAACTTCTGTTCTCTGTGAATAAAGTCATCTTAATGATCAGCCATTTGACTTGAAAATTAAATTGACATTTATAAAGAACGCATTGTTTCTGCTTTACTTTCTATTTTACAATTATTTTCACATAATATTCCAGTTCTGAGACCTATTACGTAATCGTTAACTACTACTTATGTTGGGGGACTTGAGGTAAAAAAGAAACAAGATGTATAGCCACAAATATCATGGCACGTTTATTTTTCTCCACTACATGGCGACTTCTAAAAGAATCGTGACTTGTTATTTTGCATTCATATAATTTCTTTTTTATTAGAGCTCGACAACCTGAGCACTATCGAATAATTTTACAATGTATACTTTTCATAAAATTAAATAAACTCTGTATTTATTTTGATCTCAATATAAATCACTATGAAATGAAAATTTTAAAAATCGCTTTGTTAGTTCGCTAATTATATTGATTGATGATACTATTAATAATAAAGAGTACATTTAAAAAATCACATTAAAGCATATACATAATGCTGACTACATAATGGCCCTTACAGCCTCTTTACATCGTAATAATGGTATACTCTTAAAGAATTAACGATAAATAATAATATAAGAATATGTTTCATAAAAAGAATAACTTAAGTAGATGATAATACCTAAAATGCTGCTTTTAACATAACAATAATTCAGTCTCAAGAGGCAACATAAAACTTATAAATTTTAAACAAACCCCTAAGTGTCAAATATAAAAATGCTATTTATAAAAGTATAAAAAGACTGAAATATTTTATCGCAAACTACATTTTAAGTATCAACAAACTCAATAAACTTATACAAATTTATCACATTACGATCAGACTATAAAGAAACAAACAAATATAATATAGTAGTAAAGGAGGCTGTAAAGGTGACGTGATCACGTGCAATGTAATAACACCACAGTTAACAAACCTAACTTATCTCGTAAAATATAACTAGCCTAAAAATTTTAACAATAAAAAGAAAAACAGTTGCAGTTAAAAATATTGGTCAATAAAACTCTGTAGAGCTATAACTAAATGACCGTAGCAAAAAACCATCATGCCATGATGTTTGTTGTGAATTTTAATAAAATAGGAATTAAAAGTAGGTATGTAAAACACTCCAAAACTTCATTTTGGCTTAAAGCCGATATAATTTGTTATACAACTATAAATAGTAGAAAATCAGTGACTTAGAAATAGCTCTCAGTATATAAAAAAAACGTTAAAATCCTTAGGCTGTACTCTCGTATGATTATGATGTAAGCAACGCAATATGTTGACAAAGCGGAAGTTCGCATAAATCTAACGTACTATAGAACTAAATATTTATGTACCTTAGTCATAATGATTACACAAGGCTCACTGTTATTTGCTCAATAAAACTAGCACATTGAAGTGAACTGACCCCAAATTCGATAAAGGAATCCTCGATGCTGTCAAAGGAATATCTAAATATTCTTTAGAATACAAGAAGGGATTCTTTGATCACATTGCTTGGGGAGTGGCGGCCGCGGCCCCGACGACTAGTAATGCCTCGACAACGGATATAGGTATACATTTATCATCAACGGCTAAGATATGTACGATTTCCTAACAAAATTCAAAAAGATTTACAAAGAAACTGGTTGGTCCAACACCACAACCGCTCCGATATTAACAAAACAAATAACAAACCGATAAAACTGCCATTTTTTTTTCCATTGAGTATTCTTGTTGTAAACGTTCTGGATCCATATAACTCAGTCTTTTCTACGGTTGGAAAATAAGTAGAAGTATAAGAAGTACAACTAATAGAAACTTTAGACGATTACGTAACTGAAAAATAGCTCGATTACACTCTAATTTAGTAACTAACATCGTATTGTTGTATGTAAAATAGTTGGGGCAGAAAAGACGCACACATTTCCGACCCGATAAAGAATCGCCTGCAAAAATACCTTTCAAGGATCGGCGCAAAATTTGTGCATCCTAACTGTTATTCGGATCCTCGTTACTTACGAAATATAGCTCTCCCCTTTCGATACATAATAAGGGTTGTAAATATAGAGTCACAAATCGTAACGAAGAAGGACCCCTCTATACTCCGCTATCCTCCTCGGCTCGGTTAGGATGGCACGACGACGAAGCAATGTAATAATAAAAACAATTACTATAAGGACAAGAACATATATAACAAAATATATTACTAAATCTATAATAAAAGCGCCATCCTCGCAGAGTCTCGGGGTGCGGACACACGACAATATACATTTATATATATTATACTTTATGTAACTAGTTCACTATGTTGGTGTTTCTATTCCGTTCACATAACTATGGTTATGCAACATCGCTCAGAGCCCCTCGATGCTGCCGCTAATTATATATTGTAGGTAAATAATAATCGATCTTATTCATTCATTGGTGACCACTAAAGTTGGTAATGGATAGATTCACACTATCCGATAAATGGAACATCTAGTTTCTCTAAATAATACTGTTCTCAATGGCTTGGTAGAAACTTAATAAAAACGACGCTTTCGAAAAACACGGTAAAATATTTTGGATGTTATCTCTATACTTATATTTTCACTTCCTGGGCGACTAAATGCATCCGTCTTGTAACATTACTCTAAAGTATCGCGTACATACATATTATTTAGTTATTTACTTTATTTATAAATGATAAATGAGATATT
Organism: Hebomoia glaucippe; assembly: GCA_025727935.1. Taxonomy (NCBI): domain Eukaryota; kingdom Metazoa; phylum Arthropoda; class Insecta; order Lepidoptera; family Pieridae; genus Hebomoia; species Hebomoia glaucippe. The sequence goes on from JAOSYY010000016.1 coordinate 6,850,873, forward strand.
GGCCTATTTTCTCGTGTTTCACAATACAGAACTATCAAAATATAAAAAAATATTGAGGACTATCAAACAACATTCACATGTATATATTTATTATTATTATGTACATCTACAAGGAAATTTCGATTTTAAATACGAAAGTATACTTCTGACCTAATATTCTATGATTATTATACCTTCAGTTCGACCTATGCCCGTAGAACTACAATTCTACGAAATTATAATTTCATTCAATATAATTTTGATTCATCAATCCCATGACATTCAAATAAATAAACCCTACGAATATTTACAATTTTGACCTTCAACATATGGACACACACAACTTCATGGAAATAAAATAATGTATATAATAACGTAAACAACGAGATGAAAACAAAACAACATAAGACTATCCCTTCGCATGTCGGTACACAACAACTCTATCAAGGTAAAGGTGAACTCATTACAGTATTTTATTTCCAATCTACCCTGACCGGCAAACTTAACTATAAACTTACTTCTACCGCATCATTCACATTGAAATGGCACCAATCTATCTTTGATATCATAATGGCAAACCATAAGGAACCCCCGCAGCGGACACTGCACGTCGTCTCAAGGTATTGGAAGACTACTGCGCTATACAACTATACTTTACACACTATTTAGTCGACTATTAGTATGCAGAACAGAAGAGTTAGTAAGAGATCGATCATGTGGAACGCGAACCAACGTGGGTACTAACGAAACGCAACGGTCGTAACGCCTAACCTCGCTAACTGCTAGAAGGCACACAAAGTTACAGTAAGAAGCCTCACAAATGATACGCTCTGTACAAGAACACGAACATGTGCAGGTTCCACTTATTGCCTCTCTACCGTGACATTGAACACCGAACATAATTCTCCTAAGAACGAAATACTATTAAAAAATATTGCCAATTTTATGTTGCAACAGGCACTTCTCTGGATTACTCCAATAAACATCATATTAAAAGTTATCAATTTTGTGAAACCATTTCATTATTGCCACTAGGACTCTGCGGGTTAAATCGTTTTGTACTCGTACTTTACAATAATTATTATCTTCATATGACATCTGTTCATTTAATTATTAAAGCGTTCTTACGGATTAATGTCAAGGAGTATTATCTAAGAGTCCATTAAAATTTTAGCGATCAAAATATTCGACCTCTCATCAGTAACAGTTCTATAAAATTATTGATATACACAGACACATCTAAGTTAAAGCATCGCAATAAGATATTGTTAATATTCCACTACGCTAACATGAAAATGTACGAATTTCTTGACGTATACGACATTGTACGAGTGCAGAAACACCTGACTTGTTCTAACGCTTTTTTCTAGTTACCGAAGCAAAGATTCGCTTGTAAGTTAAAATGTACCATAAAAATAAACTCTTATATAGAGCTAAGATGGGATCTCAAGTCATCTCCGTAAGCAGCAATTTTCATTAGTTTGTGGATTCTCACAAATTTAGGTTTCAGCAACCAGATTCATTGTTGATAGTTTCAAAAATATAGTCAAGTTCTTCTGCACCCTTCAATCAAGATAAATGTAATGTATAGGGAGTGATGACAAGCGAGTGACCACGAATTTAGAATTTCACTGGAGATTTACCATTCACCATTCCGAAAGATATTATCACTAAGCAAATTAGAATATGAGATCAAAAATTTAGGCCTACAATCTATAACGATGAGACTTTTAAGTAACGATTTATGTATGCCACCACGGTATTAAATATTGTGATGGTAGATATAAATCACAGATTTTGATTTCAATCACAATGCATACACATAGGCGGTACCGCTACCAGACTACTGACTACTAGGGCTGCCAACTACTCGATTATTTTGGGCAATTTTTTTAATAATAAAGATAATGAGCTGTCTAAACAGGGGATTAGATTCACTCAAGAACAATTGTATCACAATTCTATTAACTAGAATCTAAATATGTGCTATGCCTATATGACAACTGAAGACATTTTAATATCATTTACAAGAATCTGATGTTTAAAATAAAATGTTAATAATCTTTTCCTTTCCATATGCACGGACATTATTTACAAGTTTACAATTAATAAAATAAAAAATAACATTAAAAGATAATATACCTTTGATACATTTTTAGATTTATAAGACGACATGTCCAGTTCATTAATATAACTGAGCACAAAAGCAAGAGATGGCAGCCCTACTCACTAAACCCGACAAGTGCTCGGCTCGAGGGATCCTATTCCCACACAATTCACCTTTCTACGCATCACGGCCGACCAAATAAAATCATGTATAAATAAATAAATGAATATAAAATAATTAATTTCTGTGCATTCCTCGCTGTCGCGTATCGACTACACCGGTAGCTGCTCTTCTTACGGCTGCCAACTTTCTTTTATTGCACTCGGGCGGCCCGTACTTTAATCGAGAGCTGGAAAATCAATAATATGGATAAAAACTTAAAAAAATATATATCACAAAGCATGCACTATCTAATTAGCAACGGCTAACGCTTTCAACCGCGTTGATTATATCATTACATTGTGATGAATATGATAATGGCTATAGTCGGTGAAAATCTCGCCAAAATCGGTCAAGCAGTTTCAGAGATAAGCCGTAACAAAAGTTATAAATCGTGTTTCTGTAATCCGTATGACGACTTATACATTGTGAAAAAACGTTTATTTTCCGTTTCGATATAACAAACTGTTACTTCAATTTTATATTTATATATATAGAATTACCTAAGTGTAAAAGGAATCAGTCCGAAAGACGCATCCCTGACGTCATCTGTTGTGGTTGTGGAGTGGGTGTGTGCGACGGAGGGGGAGACGCTGTTATGATAAACAGTAAGTAAACAAGCTATAAAGTGGCTTCAAATTTGATACAGCAGGTAGCATGTCTTTATTTATGGTTGGCATGCTATAATCTTTTAATGGATATCAAATAATGTGATGCACAACACAGAGTTGCGCAGGTCAGCTAGTAGTGATAAAAAGTCAATATGCTTTGCTAGACTCACAAATAGATGCGATGGACTGTGGCGACATGGCGGACATCTTGGTTGTGGAGTCGAGGGACACCTGCGTGCCCTGCGATGTGAGGTACCGGTTCACCATCGGCACGAAACTGCAAATATATAATGATACTCCATAAAACATACTATTCATAACTATAATACGACAATAAAGAACATACAAATGCCTTTGATAGGATAAAATAATATCATAATGCTTTAGTTATGCCTCAGACCTTCCAATATCTTTCTTTTTTAATTCTAACGAATTATTAGTTAAGCGATTTCAACGATTACTACGGTACACAAATATGTCTATAATTTGTATTTCTCACAACATTAAGCATTTATATAACTTTTTTTATTAGAAAACAACTCAAGTGGCATTTACTGTTTTACTGGCGTGTGCCAAAAGCAATCAATGTACACAAATAATATAGACGTAAGGCATTCTCATACTCAGTATAACCATTTACAGCAATTTATCACAGATATGTACATCATAATTTTATTTACCTCAGATCGCAGACCCCAGGCGAATCATAGTTTGCAGAATTATTGCCCCCAGCGTTGGAATTGCTGATAACACCACTGTTCGCTGACATGTTGCTGTGACTGTCACGGTGCACGCGGTTGTGATGACTGTAAACAACATAGAAATCACGCAAATTGAACTATTTTCATATATTGTTTATAATCACCATAAACAATTACTTCCCAAAAAATTTTTTCGAAATTTTGCTTTTTATGAAACTTTTCTATAATGAAAATGTCCAGTCCTTTAAATTGAAACAATTAATCCCAATGAATCCGTAGAAATTTTCAAGAAGTATAGATCCTACCTAGTTAAATATGTATATTTTTACAAATATTAAAAGTTAATATTATTAATAGCAAAGAAAAGAAAATTCGATGTCTTCTCAGTTAAAAAAAAAAAAAATTTCATTGGGTTCATGCGTAACAACTTGAAAAGTCCGAAAGAAAACTTTATTCCACGAAATGACCTTAAAAAATATTATATTTTACTAACCGAGAAACACAAAACAACATTGTGACGTCATCAATACATACCGTATGAGATAACTATCTCGTACAAAGGTTCTGCCACAAACGCTGCATTCGTAGCAAGGCCCCGCCGCGTGCGTACGGATGTGTAGCGCAAACTGCGACTTGGATGTGAACGTCATCGAACATCGCTCACAACTTAGAGGCTTGTCCGCTACGTGCGACCATCTAAAAGAAAAAAATATTTATTACATTTAAAGATTAAAGACGACTATAAGCTATGGGTCAGCGACAGATACCTAATAACCTTATTTATAGAGACTATATAGAGGAGCAAAATAGTATAATTACGAATTACATAAAGTTATATAAAAGAACAGAGCAAGAGGGAAGATATGATTTTGATATTATTCTAATGTTCATATTTATTTTAACCTAACGTAATGAATAATGCTTGCTATCAATGTCGTAGCTTTTAGGCAAAAAAAAAGCGTTTTAACAAATCGTATGTTCTCTTACCTATGAGCCGTGACATAACTCTTCACAGCAAATCTTTTTTGACATATATCACAAGCGTAGGGGCGTTCCCCTGAAATTACAACAAATATTAAAGACTATAGTTTCTTTCTATGAAATATTTATCTACATTAAAGGCAGATGCTAATAAAATCATAATCTAACAATTTCTATATAATGATGCTAAACTAATTTAAGGGTAAGCACATCATGTTACAAAGACGGCAAGATGCAATTAGACAGTTTAATGCGTTCTGAAAATGAATTTAAGCTAAGAAATAATAACAAATAAAGTAATTGTGAAACTTAGGATATGATGCAGCGAATGAAAATGAAATAACAGCGGATATTGTCGGTGCCACATCATTTAAGACTATCCTAAATCTGTTTTGTACCTGTTATCGCAATTTGCCGTCTTCTACGCGTTCGTCCTACTGTGGTCAATTCGGTCACACATGCATTTATAGTCCTCGTTTTGAAACAGCGTGTTGAATATTGGAAGCAATCACCATACAATATCACAAAACTCGAAAGCATAGACGATAAGCATTTACTGGTGTAAACGATTCATTTGTAGTTTACATTTTGAACTAAGCAAATTCTGTTCATCTCAATTTTTAATATATTAGGCAACTATCGCGTATTACAGCGAAAATATTAGCATGTGTTTATGTAAGCCCTTTTACCTATCACAAATCACATTCGATCATTTAACTAAAACACCAGAGATGTAAGACCCGATTTAAACTATCGATTCGTTTTCATAGATCCCGAAAATTTAACATCTCATATAGAAAAGGAATCGAGAGCGGTACTGTAAACGAACCGATAGTATAGATTAAGACTTACGTTGGGTTGCCATCAATGAAACCATCTATAGCCAATATGAAGAATATGTTCATACATAATAATTTTAAAATATCAGATACACTATTTTGCATAAGTAATAGGTAGGTACATTTTCAAAAATACAAAACCGCCGTAAATGTAACATTCATGGAAACCCACAAGTTTTGCAACCCTTGGCTTACAGTACAGAACTCGTTTTCCATACCGGTATGAATGCGCTTGTGAATGTTGAGGGTGGATTTCTGCGTGAAGCGTTTGTAACACACATCGCACTCGAAGGGCCGCTCGCCTGTGTGCGTGCGCATGTGTATTTCCAGGTACGGCTTGCAAGTGAACGCCGCCGGGCACTCCATACATTGATACGGCCGCCCTTGCACTACCCACCACACAACGTTAGTGAAAGATCAACGGGAGCGACACAACGCATTACCCGCGTGTAATATCCTGACATGTGGCACCGACAACCTCATAACAAGATGAAATTAAAAATGAAATTACACTAGTAACCGGTAACAACTAAACTCACCCGTGTGCGTTCTTTTGTGTATATTCAATGTGGATTTTTGCGCGAATCTCTTGAGGCATACGTCGCACTGGTACGGCCGCTCGCCTGTGTGCGTACGATTGTGAATCTCGAGGTACTGCTTACAGGTGAACGCCGCCGGACACTGCAGGCACTGGAAGGGCCGTCCCTGCACTGTAAGGCGATCTAATTAGAAGAGTAGATAATGTCCGAGCAATACCTCGACTCGATACAAACGCACGGTTCGACCGCGATCGCGTATCGACTCATGCCGTAACCTTGCGAGTGCGTATTATTCGCCGAAATCGTACGTTTGTATTGTGCCGTGATACTGCTTCTTCTGGAGAGTTTATAGATAGCGCGTAGGCCCCCCGCCCGCGCCCGCATACCGCACGTGCGGCCCTAAGCTTTCGAGACGCAACGTACCTGAGTGCGTCCGCTTGTGAATGTTGAGACTTGATTTCTGCGTAAAGCGCTTCAGGCAGATGTCGCACTGATAGGGCCGCTCGCCTGTGTGCGTCCGCGTGTGTATCTCCAGGTATTGCTTGCAGGTGAAGGCCGCGGGACACGACAGGCACTGGAACGGTCTGCCCTGGACTGGTGCCCAAATTACATTATAGAAGCGGCGAGCCGGAAGGACGCTAGACGCCCTAATCTACGGAGTCGCGGCGCGGACTGGTTGACGCTCGTCGCTAACTCCGCTCCATAACATTCGGTTCGGGACAAGTATCGATGGCGACAGATCGGACGAACGAAGAAGCGACACGCGACGGAAGGCGAAACGGGAAAATGTGAACGGAGAGAGGCTGGGGGCGGGCGGGGGTCCAGTCCGGCCCGACTGACACCCACCTGTATGCATCCGTCTATGTATATTGAGGCTGGACTTCTGCGTGAAGCGCTTCAGACAGGCGTCGCACTGATAGGGCCGCTCGCCTGTATGCGTGCGCATGTGAATGTCCAGGTAGGGGCGACGGGCGAACGCCGCCGGGCAAAGCCCGCACGTGAATGGACGCCCTTGCACTGCGCCCAGTGCACACACAAAAGCGAGTAACGCACGTCGCCGACGCAATACGGCTACGGTGCCTTTAACCAGTCGCCCCCAGCCAATCTCGAACACGACGTTTGACAAACAGTTCAGAATTCGTACCCCAAATTTGAATTTTTACCTACCCGCGTTTGCGTCTTAACGGCGATTGCATTACCGCTTTTGTGACAGAATTAATATTTATGAAGATATAATGAATTTCAAAAATGGCAGATCTATACGGAATGATATTTGTGGCGAGGCTGTAATGACCAGAACAGATAACTGAGGGGTGGAGGACAACGGAGTGCAGAAGTACGTAAAGCGCGCTTTATGAGTTAACAGACAAACGAGATGTTAGTTAAGCAACGAGATGAAAGCTATTGAAAAAAGTGCATAAATTAACGGGTTAGGCAACGGAAAATAGGAAAAAAGCATGACGCTAAATGAAGTGGGTGCGTGACGTTTCAAGTTGCGTATCGTAACGAAAGAATTACTATTATAATGTAGTAGTGGGCTACTAACCCGTATGTATTTTTTCGTGCAAATTGAGCGCGCACTTCTGCGTGAAGGACTTGAGGCAGACGGTGCACTGGAAGGGCCGCTCGCCTGCGCCGCCAACACGCGACACGCGGGGGGACAGAGAAACAAAACAAAATGGACGATGGACAAATAATATTGCTAAACTTTAAACCAATATGCCGCTTATCTGCAAAACTACCATGAGGGAATTTTAAGGTGTTATTTGTCCATCTAACTTTCACCTACGATAACTTAAATTTTCACAACGTTCACATGCTTTTGTTACAGTTTGTGAATAGTTTTTGAGCGCGCACCTATATACATGTGTTACAAATTAGACTAGATACACGCATTAATGTAATAGTAAGGTGTTCCTTACAACTCGAGAAACACTTCCAAATCGCTAATCTTAAAACAATTAGAGGAATTTCGGGAGCCCTTAAACTATTCACAAAGAAGGCGTCGAAGCCACAACAATAAGAATTTGAAATAGATACCCATTGCGATTGTGACTTAGATACCTAATAGAAGTTATAAAATATCAAGGGACCCACCGGTGTGTATACGTTTATGAGTGCCCAGGCTGGACTTCTGAGTGAAGCGCTTGTCACAGATGTCGCATTGATAGGGACGCACTTTGTTGATCAGCGATTGGATATGCTCCTCTAGAAATAGCAACAAAATTCAGCTACAACAAAGATCCTGCTGCGCACGTCTGCGATGTTAATGCCTAATGATGTGAACTCTAAGTAAAGATAATTCAATGTCTACTTAAGGATTTTAGGGCAAAATGCCTACCCGTGTGTATTTTTCCATGTCGGCCAAGGCTGGACTTCTGAGTGAAGCGCATAAAACAGATGTGGCACTGGTACGGCCGCACTTTCTCTAACAGGGCTCGTCTGTGCTCCTCTATAAGGTATACGAGTATCGATATAGCAATTTGTATCCTCTCAACTTCAATTATCCTAACGAGTTAAGTTCACACAATCACACGCACTCAGGGGGAGGTAGAATACGAAGAATGCTTTAAAACCGTGCTGCCTCAAATATCGTCACGCATAAGTAGCGATCGGCCAAAATAAATTTACTTGTTACTGTAGTACACACAGTAGACATTTGACAATAGAAATTTTAAAAATAATGAACGAGAAATTACTTATGTGTAGGTAAGGGAGCGAGTGGGGGGTCTGATAAAACTTTAGGCTTAGTAGGGAGAATAAGCACAGGCCGGTGCAGAACGAAACCCACCCGTATGTATTTTCTTGTGGCGGTTGAGGCTGGAACTCTGCGTGAAGCGCATCTGACAGAGTTCACACTTGTAGGGCCGGTCCTTCACCACCAATGCGCGAAGGTGCTCATCTAAAACCCACGCCACATATCTCGATCGTACGCTCCAGAGATATGATCGAAGCCACGTTCAGAACACACAGTGGATAAAGCTAAACTGAACCCAATGTGCGCCCTTACCTCCCCCTGTTAACCTTACAGTAACACTCACGCCCTGATAATATCAACTTTGTAACACGACTCAAAAACTATTCACATCTCTATGGTAGGTTTCACGTGCGCGAAATGTGAGTCACACCAGTGTCCTAATGTCATTTTCATACTTAACATTTTGCATCGTAAGCTTTGGAATAAAATAATATAAGATAGATATTGTTGTGCTTTAACGTAAAAAGCTTTGTCCAGAGGCCGGAAGCGACAATTATAAAAATTTAAGACCTAAATTTGTTGGTAAATACATATATCGCCAAAGGAACCAGTGGAATTATTTTTATTGAACAGAATATCAAATGTATATGCAAGAGTAGTAGCATGTTATAATTGATTTATCAATAGGTAGGTGCAAAAATTAAGATCTACACGGAAAATTATTATAAAGGTTCGGTATGTAAGCAAAATAAATATAATCGGCAAATTAAAGACGCTACTAACAATAATACTACGTACTACTTTTTACTACACAAAACAAACAGAACGAAATTAAAATATAAAACACTTATAACACGAAAACAGGAGGAGGGTGACTTGATCAAATGTAAAAACCAGTTAAATTTTCAACAATCCCCTCATGGTACTCGAGTTTTAATATTGTCTTAAAACGGCCCTATATTGATCTTAAAAAAATTTTATATTTTAAAACATAATTTCCATAAACGTCCTAATTTTTGTAAAATTTAATCATTGATATGTGTATAAAACTTACGGAAATTATATTTAATAAAAATCTTATAGATTTCATTGTTAAAAGAATTAGATATTAAACTAAAGTGTGTATTGAAAATATTTGTACCTAGCAACTAGTAATAGATGTACTTAATGTAACATACAGAAAATTTTGTTTATCACATTATATAGAGTACAAGTTTTATATCTTCTAGTCGTTAATATTTGTTTGAAAATAATTTAAGTAATAACATCTACACATTAGATGCTAGGCTAGAATTGATCCACATTTTTATCTTAAATGTAACGACGTTAAAATATAAATCTTCAACATTGCGGCAATTACAATTCTCTCTCATTAGACCAGAATCTAAAAATTGTATAAATTAAGGACCGCTTTTATTAATTTAATGTTAACACGTAATTTGTCTTCAAAATTGACGTTGATTTTGCAACACTATCTCGAAGTCGAAATTCGAAATTCAAAATCCGTCAGATTCAAATTAAAGGTTATACGGTACCCTAGAATATTGACAATGTCAAATACTTTTTTTTTATTTTTAAGTTTTAATGGCTGGCTTTTATGTTACATTTGTATTGAGCCAGTAATAAATCCAAGTACCAATTTGTCTAAATACTAAAAGATAGCTTGCACTGTCACTCATAAATAACGTAATCGAGTCCTGGAAACTACCGAAATCTAATTTTGTAATGTATACAAAATCCCGATGATGACGATAATTTAATATTTTGAATCGAATGTGAATCGAGGTGGCAGCTAAAGAATTTGTAATTTTTTCTAAACTACCTATTCATTATTTTACTATGTAGTATTGAAGTATTCTCTGCATATCAAAAAAAGTAAATATTTTATTATTAATCTATTTTTATAACTTTTTATAATGAAGACAACATACATATTAACACACGATCTTCAATTTACATACACATTAAAAATATGGATCAATCCCACCAAAGACATATACACCTATGTACATAACATAAACTTACCGGTGTGGACACGTTTGTGCGTATTGAGACTCGATTTCTGCGTGAAGCGCTTGAGGCATAGGTCACACTGGAATGGACGCTCGCCTGTGTGCGTGCGCATGTGCACCTCCAAGTACGGCTTGCGGCAAAACGCCGCCTCACATACCTACGTATACGCATCTCATTATAGCTAATACATTATTCTTTACTTATAATCAATTAACTAACTCAGCACACGTAGTTGCGATTTATCCTTCTATGGCTCTTATTCTTATTAGTCTTACATAGTTATCCGAATGACCTTTTTGGAGAATTTTTTTTATTTACAAAATAGGCATTGAAGTAAGGTTCACAGGTGAGTTTGCTTTTTCTGCTAGAATAGTCGTTATTTATAGACTCGAAGATAACTTTAACATGCATTATATATGCATGTTAAAGTTATCGCATCAGGGTTTAATTACAGAAATGTAAGGTCTAATTTGTTGTTTCAAATTCAAAAACTAATTTGTAAGTCAAAAAGAACATTCGGCCATTATAGTATTTAGGAGGATATAGATAATGTTACAAAAATACAATGTAATTCACAACGACTTTACATCGCTGAACAACTATTAAATTATTTGGATATTTTATTCATATTAAGATCGCAATTAATTAATGAGGGTGGGATGTAGGGGGTGGAAATAGTAAATGATAATTCATTTGTCCTTAAAAAAAATCTTACAACCCATAACAGAGTGGTGCAACCGCATACTCCGTGACACAAGATATGTAAAATAAATATACTCCGGCTGAATTATCAAAATGCTTATATATAATTATCCACATAACCAGTCCTTGAAACATCTTACGTTTAGTTGTTACAAAAATGACGCTTCGCACACTGATTTTGAATGGGTGTTAAAAAAAATTGGTATTGGATTTCAGTAACCGATAGTAGGATATATTTTGATATAAGCAGTATAATATGTAGTTAATACTTCAAGTGTCATATACTTTATATACTTCATATATTACAAAGTTTATGCCTTACTAACACCATTGACATAAATAGATTTACCCATTATTATTCTTAAACAACTACGTAAAATGTTTTCGATTTTACTTATAAACACTTTGTTTCAACGATATTGGAAATTTTATCGTATTTCAAATATTCTGTAGACAAATAAATAAAACTAAACTGTCTATTCATATTATCAAAGAACAAGATTCATTAAATGCCTACACAGTACAGCTTATACTAATAAATAAGTAGTATATATCGATGTATATATATGTCTCCGTTCCTGCTTATCTCAATTACGGCTAAACCGATTCCGACGCGACTCTTACGGTAGTAAGTAGCTCTGATCACTTGTAGCTCATGAGGTATAGTGTATTTCTAGGTTTTTATGAACATTTTTATTTTAAAAACAATAAAAATAAGTTTTGTGTATAATTAGGCATGACTAAAAACATTTATTTGATTAAGATGGACTACCACTGAGAACATTATACAATAATAATTTCAAAGAAAATTACCGTGCATTGAAAAGGCTTGTTGCCCGAATGAAGTTTCATGTGGACGTAATATGAGGATGCAGATGATAGCACTTTGCCGCATACCTGTAAACAAGGTTACTTTTAAAATAAGATTGTTTATGATTTTAATTGTTCCCGACCCTCCTATTATAGTTAACAGTAATTCAACTAAATAAACTACACAAACAAAATTATAATGTCTGTTTGTAATAACAAAATATAAGCTTGTTATAAATGTAACAATGTTTAGTAGTTTCGATAGTATATACGGTACTTATTACCGATATAATTTTTTGAAAACAAATATTATAAAATTGTGTCGGTCTGTTTCATCTCATTGTTGAACAGGCTGAACTGATTGCAATTGTCACTTAGCTGTTTTTATTTTATCATCATCACCATAGTATCTATATTAATATTATAAAGCCCAAGGGTTTGTTTGTTTGAACGCGATAATCTCAGAAACCGCAGGTTCGATTTTAACAATTCTTTCAGTGTTGGGTAGTACATTTATAAATTATATATTAAAAAAATAAGGATTTTACTAAAAGTCCTATATTGCAACCTAAGATGTAAAAATTGAAATGAACGCGAGCGAAGCCGCTGGTTTTGCCAGTTGTGTATAAACAAGAATCCTTTTATCGAGATCGTAGTTAGTGGAAAGATGTAATCTTGGCTTATAGCCACGGTAAAGTCATGATTTCTATTGTATACTTGCTTTACGCTGCTGCTTCGCCTGCGTTCATGTCAATTTTGTTAATAACTTCTAGCTGTCTATTGAATTATTTTTGGGAAAATACATTGAATGTTCACACACGCAATTTCTATTGATATGAAAAGGTGACATATTTACATACAAATATATTTTAACATTTCTTTGAAGTACTTGCCTTACAAGCTTGAGGTTTAGATCGTGGTATTCCCTGACCATTAGAGACTTCAATCTTTGTTTGAACTGAACCCATATCAACACCCATACCCTATAAAAGAAATAAAATATTTATTGTAACCTTGACGTAGCCCAATGTGTACTCATCGTTAGAACAACTAACTTATCAATTTAAGTTTTAAATAGCTTGAATTAAACCTTACCTGAGAACATTGCCGACCATCCATGTCCATTTCAACTCCTTCATCATCCATGCCTTTGAAACTTAACTGCAAAACAATAAACAATCAATAAACTGAAACAGGATACTTCAATAAAATTGAGCACTTTCTTATTTTAAGTATTTGTTTAATTTACATTATCTACATCGTCATCCTGTTGCATTTCCTGTTGTTGGTGCTGTTCCAGCAGCTCCTGTTGGTGTTGTACTTGATGTTGTATTATGAGGCTATCCTTAGAATCCTCTTGTGGGTGATGTTGATTCATATTGATAATACCATGGTTTGAATCGGAACGGACTATTGTAGGCGGGCCTGTATTCACGTGGGAGTGTGATGTGTAAAAACTGAAAAAAAAAGTAAACATATTAAAAGATATGCTAAATACATACAGTTTAAACATTCAAATTGTAGTATTCTATATAGTACTATATAAAACTGCCATGTGTTCTGATCTTGTAATAATTTAATGTTATCTTAAGGAGAAAGTAAAGACAGCTTTATACACGGTTAATATAAAAATATCATAATGCAACTCCACATAAAAACCTTACTAACTTATTATGTTATCTTTTCAAAGATTTTATCTCACCTCATAGGTTCAGCTTTAATCTGCTGCTCGAACAGGGAGATGGTGGCGAGGAGGTCGCCGGGGGGCGGCACGGGGACGCCCACGCCCCGCGCCACTCCCCCGACGCCCACGCCCCAGTGTGCCGGGAAACTAATGGTGACTGCTGCTGCCCATCACTGACACCCTGCGGCCTGCTATTTTACCAAAAAAGAACAATTCAATTGGAATAGAAAAGAACTAGGCAAAGAGGTCCAAAGGCCATCATTAAAAAATACTATCATGCTGACTGCTTTCTACTACTATTAAGTCACCATCAGTTAGTGTGTTGATAACAGGTATAAAGAAAGAAAAGATTTTAATCACCTCAAATATAAACCATAGCACTCATACTTCACCATTCCAAATCAAACATTCGTGTAAACAAATAAATAAACAATCTTGTGTCATCAATGCCTATCGTTGGACTTGTATTTCATTGGTTAATGCTTTAATGAATAGTATTTTTATACCTACTTTCCAACATAAAAAAGGAAGCACATAAAGTTTATATAAGTCATATTTAAAGATGTATATAAAAAGTAAATTGACTATGCTTTAAGGACTATTATTTTCTGCATAAAAGTTACTAGGCACAAAGGTAAGCGATTCCAACATGCAAACTGACTTCAAGAGGCTGAATAAGAAGTTCAGATATTTTTATCATAGTGTTTTGTTACTCCTGTATATTTCAATTACAATTTGTAAATAATATGCAGGAAAATATTAGATTATAAATAGATTTAAAAGATATATATATATATATATATAATAGATAATTTTAAATAGTTCTAAAATTTCATATAAGTATGTAAGAAATGTATAATATCTAATAAGAAAGGTTTTCGATGACAGAAAATAATAAATTAAATAACACTTGTGTAATAAAAAAAAATCTAATTGAATTTAGTGTTGTTGTAAACATTATATTTTAAAAATAATCAATTTTGTCATTATGCCTTTTCTTACAAGAGTCCAAATAAGAAAAAATACTAATATGTTATTACTATAACATTAATTACCTAAGAGCCCATGAAACAGTATACAATCATATTGACACCATATATAAGGATAATATGTCTGTCATATTTTCTTACTTTGAACAACTTTGGAAAAGCAATATTTTAGATTACTATGAAATATTACAATGTAAAACTAAAAATAAAACAATTCTTCTTAAATTATGGTGTTTATTTTAATTTTAAAATAATATTTGAAATCAAGAAAACAACCAATCAAATGATAAAAAAGTAAAACAATGGAAACAAAAAAAGAATAACATAACAACCAGATTAAATTTGTTTATAGTTTAATTATTTAATTGCCGAAATTTTAAGGATATATAAATTACATGTTAATACAGGTATATATAGGACATAATCTAGAAATTAATGCATTTTATTCAAAATGTGTATGCATTGTGCAGTAATGTGATGTTTATAGAAACTTACTTATGAACTACCTATTTAGAAATCAACGTAAATAGCATTATAAGCTTATCTATGACATATATTAAGCATACATCACACACTTATTATTGTTGTACTTCTCAATTTTTCAAAGAAATCATAGGTGAAGGACTTTAATTTAACAAAATTTTGTTAATCACCACCTCCATTAAATGTCTCCACCCAACCTCCCCCCGCCATCAATAAAATGGCCAATTCGTTATTGAATTTTGTACCCAACTTACAGCCAGAGGCTGCGCGACGCCGGTTGTTATGCACGAGTAATTAATGACCACCACAATCATAATGTAAACAATATAGCTAATAGCTTCACCCAACTCTAAATAATAGTTTGTATGGAAAGTTATGTCATATCTCAAACCTAAAAATATATTTTGCGAAGCGGTTCGCGATGTTACTATTCGGCTGTTTTAACTATGTAAACACAAACACTACTAAACTTAATTACAAAAACTATAGTTTCCATATTATGAATAAATTAATATCTCAGGATTAGTTTAAGCGTTTAGATTATCGACTAATTAAACCATTAAAATACTTAATGTAAAGTTTCATTACACTTAATATCTATCGTTATATTAATGCAAATCTATGAAACTACTCACTTATGTGAAGGAACACCTAACAAAAGTAGCGTGTGCAAAAACACATAAATTAGAACACTAATTACACAATTCCGATAAGATTGGCCATTCGAATTATGTTTTTCTTAGCCACCGACATAAAATGGCTGCTACCTCATTGTTCTGCGCGGTCGTTCGTGCGCATAGAAGCCGTGAACGCTTGGGGACGACTTCTCCGCCAATTAAAATTGTGGCGCGAAATTTAAGGCATCGTTAATGACGACCTACGATACTTAATAATTGTACACAAATATAAAAAAACATAAACACTGTTAGTAATATAATAATGAAAGCTGGTACATAAAAACTCGAATCATAGAAACAATCCTCTGACGCATTGATAACGGGATTTGTAACTTTACTTGTTAATCTTAGTTTGTGTCGAATTCCTTCTAAATGATGAGTATATTGATTAGCAGAATTTGTGAAAATGCCACAAACAGAACAATGATATCTTCTATATCTGATTGGCTTCATAAGTTTTTCATGGTTATTCTTCTCCATCTTAATCACTTAGGCTCAATATATTGAGGCTTTTATAAAATTATATAATAATATTTATAATTCTTATTAAACTTTATTTTGTGTAAGTAACTAACTTGTTACAAAACTTATTTTAAATAATTTTAGTAAACGACGGTCGCAAATGCCGATCAAAGAATTTCCTAATAATGTAAATTGGATCATAATGTTTCGTCAAAACTCAACGTCAAATAAATACTGTTAGGTACCCTCAAACTTTATTCTATTATTTTATATCCTCATTAGACCATAAAAATAATAAAATTCAGAGAAAACTTTGATAATTTCAAACATGAAGCTTTCATGTTACTGCAACATTATATTAAATATTTAACTTAAAGAAGCCATATAAGCTTAACTGAGCCATAAAATTGTATCTAGATATGTATGGAATATGCAAATAGTATCAAAACTGAATTATTTTATCGTTCTTATAGAGTTGATATCGTTAAAGAATGCTGACATTTTTTTGATGTAACTGTATACTTTGAATAAAATTAGCCTTTATCTCATATTATAAACATTACAGAAAATAAATGTGTGTACAAGCAACATAAAAATATATATATTTTTATTGAATAGCGATGAATTCTATATATATACGTTATAAAAGTGATTACCTTTAGCGGTATTTTGCTAAAAGAGAACACTTTTATTGAAATAAATATTTATAAGCATTGATTTTTAGAATTGTTCTGATTAAAATAGGTCTAAGGCGTTACGACTTGGTGGAAAAAATATTATATACTTTTTACATTGTACAAAGTATTCACAGTCTTCTACTTAATTAATGTGCATGAAATGTTTTAATATAACATAATTACTATATTATTTTGCAAATAGTAATATTAATTATAAATAATACTGTTCCTTGACAATTGATACCGATACCCAAAAATTTACCGGTGGTTATCGCTATTTTAACCGCATAACATTTTTAGCTGTCGAGGTATTTTTGGTCTGTACTCTTTCAGAGTATAATAATCTATATTCTGTAGGAAGTTTGAGCACCAATAGATCATCATCGCCATTCCTAAAGAATATATAGGGAAGTGTTGTATCGTCTTCTGATGTAAATTTTTGGAAAAGGGCTTGATTGATTCAAATATTACGATACATTTCATCATATTCTTCTCCATTACGTCAATATGACACGATTTGCTCGAGCGAAAGGGTCTAAGTCTTCTAACCTAAAAGCCCCTGAGGATAGTACACCATGGGAAGTTATGAAAGAACAATTGTTAAAGGCAAAAGTAGAAAATGAAGAATCAAAAAAGCGTAAGGAGGTACCTATAAAATATATCACACTAACTATGATAATAATCACTTTATTTTTGAGTATCTTAAAGAAATGTATACAATATTATTTATTTTTTTTTAGGCAGAACAACAAAGAATTGACAATTATGAAAAATTTCTTCAAGAACGTAAGGTTGAAAAAAGAAAAGCTGAATGGTGTGATTTTCCTGAAGCACATTCAAAGAAATTAACAAGCAAAAATATTCCAGAAAAAATGTCCAAAAACATTGTTACAAATAATAATGTGGAAACTGTAAATGAATTTATACACTGTAATAATCATTCGAAAAAAACTAAGAAAAAGAAGAACAAATCTAAACATGTAGAAAATATAAAAGAATCAAATTTTAATTCTGTTGAGGACCCAGCTAATAATGTTGACCAGAATACACCAAAAGGAGAAAAAAAAGAAAAAAAATTAAAGAAATCTATTCAAAGTAACAATTCCAATACCACACCTGTAAATAAAATACAAAATAAAAAAAGTAAGAAATCAAAGGATATTGTTGAGGCAAACCAAGTAAAAGGTCTCCAAGAAAATAACGAGTCAAATTTATCAAGAACTAAACAATTAAAACAGAAAAAGCATGGAACAGATCCCATAAGAAGAAAAGGGATTAATGATCATAGTTTTCAACTTATTATAAATGGGAAGGATGTGGATTTGGTCAGATTTGAAGGATTTCCGATAATGAAGAAGGATGCAGAACGATTACAGGAATTAAAAAACAGTATGATTAAAAAAGGAATTCCTAAAATTGAAGTACAAAGAACTATAAAGTTAGAAAGAAGGAGAGCCGAGAAGGCTTTAGCTCGGTTAAAACGGGATGTTTGCTATAATTGCAGGAAAGGTGGGCATAATTTGTCAGACTGTCCTGACTTGAAATCAAACATACCTGGAGTAGACTCTGCAGATGGTGTTTGCTTTAAGTGTGGATCAACTGAGCACAGACAGAATGAATGTAAAGTGCAGAGGGATAAGGAATTTAGATTTGCCACTTGCTTTATTTGTAGGGAAACTGTAAGTATGATTTTAACAAACATGTTAGAAGAAACAAACGACCTGTTTTAAAACTGTTTACTGGAGTTGAAAATGTTTTTCCAAAGGAATAATAATTTCCATATATTTTCTTATAACTGCAATTTTTAATATGTGATTATTTCAAGATAAATATTTTAGTTTTATTAAAATCAACAATACCTAAAATTATTACAAGTGTTATGTTTCTTTTAAAGTTTGCTGTATAAATTAAATTTTAATGTCTAATCATTTAATGTAATATCAAAATAATTTTTTCTCCAATTTCTTGTAAATTTATATTGTACATTTAACATAAACCTAGGAAAAAACATTAAAATCCTTGAAATTGTATTAGTCAATTTCAGAGGCAAGTGTTGGAATGTTAGACATTTATTTGACACTAAATATGATTTATATAAAATAATACTATACATACAATAATTTTAACGACTTCATTATTTTACAGGGCCATTTAGCACGGCAATGTCCTGATAATCCTAAAGGACTATATCCAAATGGAGGTTGCTGCAAGCTCTGTGGTGATGTCACACATTTGCGAAAAGATTGTCCTACTGTAAGTGTGTCACTTCTGTTCTATAATTGAAATATTTATTATCAATTACAATTTTAGTGTAGTAGTGTTTTTAGTACATGTAACATATAAACTAAAATTAAACATTAAATTTATAAAGCAAATATGTTGATAAGTTAATTTGTGTGTCAATTACAGGTTTCTGAGAAGAAAGAAGGAACCTCAATAAAACTATCAACTTTAGATGGAGAAGAAAATATTGAAGATATAGGTCAATCTACACAAGTTAATATCACATCTTCTCCAGTGCCATCAAAAAAGCCTAAGAAGATTAAATTTTAAAAACTGTAATTTAAATGTTGTGATTTTTGTAATAAAACCAATGCTACTTGAAGAATATCTATTTATTATAGATATAGTTATTATATTTGTTTTTCTATTTCTATTAATATTACTTACTGTGGAAAACATGTTTAAAAGATCGTTGTAAATAGAAAAATATTGCAGATGTGTCTCATTTCTTTATCAGTAGTATCAAATTGTTATAGTGATTATTATTCCATATAAAAAGTTGTGAAAAGTAGGTTAATCAATATATTTATAATTTAAAGACTCGTCTATTTAAATTCATCATCATCTATTATTGCTCAAATTATCTTTTGAGACACATAATTGATTAATATCCAACTTATAAATACATATGTAATAGATATGTTTTATTTTTAAATAAACTAGTAGTACGCTAAAAGATAGAGCTAAATTCATAATCCATAACTTTTCATAAGAATACAACCAAAACTTTATAAATTTTCTAAACTGAGCTTTAGCTGTTGCATGGATTGAAAAGCAATATTCCCAATAATTCCCTCCGGGCTTTGAGGGTCCTCTCTCTGTAGAATGCTTGCAGCTTTGCTTAAACATTCCAGAGGTTCTTTTAATTTTTCCTTTAGTTGATTTTTAGTAAGGAGACCCGCTGCAAACTCGTTTCTTGCTAAGTACATAATTGGAGCGTGCAGCTCGTACAACATCATCCCTGGAATAATATAATTAAATCTTATTTTTTAATTTGACCAAAACAAAATGGCATGTCCAGTAACATATCATATCATTACATCTAAGCTAATGTTCAAAGCGAGCAATTTTTTTTATAAATAAACAAACTTATTTCGTATATGCCGAAAACCACCCTAACAATTGTGATGAGATTTTGAAGTAGTATTTGACATAGTGTTACAAGAAAATGGCCTTCATTTTATAATAGTTGCATGGCAAAAATAGAACTCATAATACGATACCATATTATATATAATATAGTATATTCTTACCTCTCATCCGAGTTTCCCCCGGAAGAATAACATCTAAGGTGCTTAATACATGACGACACATTTCCACTTTACGTTCAAGCATCACATCAGGTAACTCGTCGATAGTATAGCCCTCCACTTTGCCATATAACTCGGCTAAAGTATATTTTACAGAAAGTAATACAGAGTGACGTGGGTGGAATACAGACTTGTACTGTGGATATAATAATTGAGAGAAAATTATAGAAGTTTTGTACATAGGAAATAATTCCTATTGGCGCCAATGCTATGTAATATATTAACACTTCGACGAGCGTAAATTTTTCATAGGACTTATATAATTTTCCTAGCAATTTTTTGTTTTTGTAAATAAATATGAATGTTAAGCATTCATAAATCTCTAAGATATTATAAATATATCAAGTGTAACTAAAAGGTTATCTTGATGTGAATACTTCGATAAACGTGGGGGAAACAGTTAACAGACCTTATTTATAAACGCTTCTCTATATTCAATAGCTTGGGGCCCTGGCTCCAACGAATCCAATGTATCTACTTCTGTTTGTATTACGTTTAACATTTTACGCATAGCGACACCATTACTTTTAAAACTACAGTTATTATCAGTACATTTCCAATCCGCATTATTATCTGTAATATAATTTCAAATACTTAATATCACGTAGGAATAAAAGTTTTATGTTATGTTCGCTTGTACAAGTACCTGAAAACCATACTGAGCTTTAGTATATCTTATATAGACAATTTTAACACTTATATATATATATTGATAGTCTTACCTAAAGGATTAATAGAGAGTATAACTCCATTGTCACATTTGCTACATTTAACTGTACTTAGGTGAGTCCCTAACTCCGTGGGGTCGGCACAACGCTGACATTCGCAGTTAAAAAATTTGGATTCCAGGAGATACTCCCGTCTGACGATGGTTGGTGACAATGCGTGCGTGTAACATAGAAATAACATTTCATCAGCCTTTATTGGTACAGCAGCGCGTACTTGGACCCTGTTTTATGGAATAAATAATGGTAGTAGTGATTCCTTAGTGACAATTTTTTCTTTAAAAAGTAATTTTAAAATACTATTAATTAATTATATGCATTTATGAATTCCACGACCACACATTTACCAACCGGGAATCGAGCCCATTAGCTGTATGCAAAATTAAAAAAAGCTCTCTAGTACTTTTTTAAGAATCGCGGTGAATAATAATCCCAAGGTAAATATAAATCAATTAATACTTCGTACTAAACAATGAAACCTACAAGTTAGACTTAAGAAAGAAGCTAAGTATAGCATAATATGCATCTTTGTAGTTTCAAGTTCAGTATCATATGTGCGATTTCGGTCTAATGAACAGAAATCCAGAACTATAAGCCACTGCTAACAAAAGGAGACTGTTAAATATTCATATTATGTCAATCAACAGTTTGTCAAAACGTACTGATGGTCATTATAATCAATTGTGTGGACGATATTTGGGACGCAGTTGTGGGCAGCGATAGCTAAGTAAGGATATACAGCATGTGAACAAAAGCCGCCTCTAGAAGGTATCTCTAGTGCATTCACCTGCAACATAAAATATGCATGGAGAACAAACGTCTTCAAGAAAAACTAATAAATTTTATAAATAACATCTTTACCGCTAAAATTCCACAAACTTTCTCTACCAAATTCTTAGAAAATCTATCGCCGAGTTTACAATGATTTATTAAAAAATTCACGATATTATTTTGATCCACTTCCCATGTTGGATTTTTCATTCTCTCAATTGTATGAGTCTCCATTTCCTCTATTTCGTGTTGCCAACGATCTGGATAGTTTTCCTTTTCTATTAACATCCTAAAACATTGATTTATTTTGTACAATAAAAGCAATGATAATGTGTTCAAATTTCACAAAGTATACATTGAGAATTGTTTTCGAAAACGAATAAAATAAAAATCTTAGCATTGCTTTTAAATACTGACAGGAGCAAAATTTTTATCTTTGATATTAAAACTTGTATATGTATATGATGATGATTGAAGATTGTCAGCCTATCTAAGCTTGTTGAGAATAGGCCTCCCCGAAGTACTTCCAAACCGACTGGTCACCTGCGACCTGCATGCAGCGGCACGCTGCCGCCCCGTCCAGGTTGTATGTCCATCTCGTGGGAGGTCTTACGACACTTCCACGTACATGGTCTCCACTCGAGAACCTTTTTGCTCCAACGGCCATCAGTTCTATGTAATATGTGCCCGGCCCACTGCCACGTCATCTTGTCAATCCACTTATTTTTAGATTGTGTAAACTGTGAAATTGATGTTTACTAATTAAATACCTTAGTGGAGTTATACAGTCTAGTTGAGGTGACACTGCACTCCAGTCATCTACAGGTTGAAATCGTACTTTAGCTGTAGAAAAGACATCACATTCTGGCTGATGCTGTGATGCTTTCTCACATGCCTCGCTACATATTGGCCAACTACAACGAGAGCATACTGTGTTCTCCACGGGACCGTAACAACCGAGGCATAGAGTAGATGAATCTAGAACATTCGGTCAATACTCGCAGTTAATATTATGAAAACTATTGTCTTATCTCGATACATGAACTTACGATATTTCTATATATATTTTAAGTTCTTTTTATTATTTATGAGTGTAGCCGTAATGAAGAACCTATTATTACAGACGTACTAATTTGTTGGATTATTTTTTTACTTCCTACTATCATATTCTAATAGGAGTTACGCAGCGAACATATTCACGATCAAACTTAATTATATTTTAAAATAATAACTATCGATACGTGATTTGTTATTAATGCAGTATTCAAAACCAAATTCAGAATTACGAAGTCTATACTTAGTAATAATGAAATCAGATCTGCACATTCTATTGTGCGATAACCTGATATCTGCCCCATAATAATTACTTGCCTGGTTTAGGTCCAAAAACGAAAGGAGTATCAGTAAAAATTAAATCACCAGCATTCAAATCCTTATTAGTGACTAGATAACGACCAAATTTCTCATTCTTTAAAATATCGCAGCTCTTTTCCATCACAATAAATATTTTATGTACGATATGTTAAAGGGTGATTGAAGCGTATTTAAGGTTAAGCGTCTAAAATAAGACTCGTACCGTCTACTTCCGAACAGAATCTTGGAGCTAGCAAATATATATACACACACGTGTGTATAGTTCAATGCACTTTCATACTTTCTTTTAGCCAATTGTTATTTAGTTATTTTGCAACTTTTTAGGATGCATAATACACTACAATACAAGATATGTATTAGTATCGTGTATATGACAAGAGTAAAGTTTATTAATGGTCTCGCTTGCGTGGAAAGTTGCCTTTACTATCTACGTTTAACTTTCGTGTCAATATAAAATCATAAAAAAAACTTGGTGAATACTTCAATGAAGCTACTAAAATCTATAATGTTTTCAATAAATTGTTCAGTAGTTGAAGCATCTCATTTTCTTCAGATTTCCTAGGTCATATCCGTAATTTGCACAGACACGAGTGATTTAGCTATACATTGGTAACAAAAAAATTAATAATAGTTTGGTTGTTAATTTTCCTATAATTCGCTTGTGTCGTTTGAAAGCACACAAATATTTGTTTTTATTTTATACACAATTCAGAACAGTGGAAATTATACTCAGATTAGGTAGATCAACATTAAGTAGTTGCGCTTTAACTCTTTATAATAAGGTTTAAATTTATTCAATATACGTCTATCAATCACGTTGTGTATTCTAAGTAGATAATTATCTATATTACAAGTACGCTGGGGCTGATCAATGATGTAAGTTCATAACATTAGGCCTCATTGATTTCATTAGACTCAAAATTCTACGTGGTCCAGCCACTCATTGTCATACCGGTCTCAGAATTGTTCATTTTATATTATTTATTTTATTTAATCATGTCAATTTTAGAGTATTTATCGAGCTTTAGTGGTAAAGGTTTTAATTATTTATCAGGCTTGTTGTATTTTCCAACGGTTAATGCTGCTATTACAAAAGAAAAAGTACCTTGTCTCCGTCCTGTGAGTACTTACTATATTATCAGTATTTTTATAGATATCGTGAATATGAATCCACCTAAAATCCATGTATCACGATTATCGGTATGACCAAGTTCAAATTATTGGTTTTACTACTTACTTTAATTACTGACGAAAAATAATTTTGATAAAATAAATACTTATGTATTTATTTTATCAAAATTATTTTTCGTCAGTCAGTGGGTTTTATAACCCAAAAATATTAAACCAACAAATATTTCTTACATTTATTGAAATTTTCAAGGGTTCAGTTGTACAAGTTACATTGTCATCGTTTGTGAGAATTAAAGCTAGAAAAGAGGTGAACCGTGAAGCATAGGCTTTCTATCTACAACTATGTGGTTTTTAGTATTCTTATTTATTAGGATGGATCAATGGGTCACATGGAAGTTTGTCAAGATGAGTGCGGCAACACTGTACATTGTCCACAAGATAACAATGGTGAAGACCAACAACAAAGCACAAAAAACAATACTGCTAAGGTGAAGTTATGATTGATAATTAAACATTTTATATTAATACTGAATAAAACCGTTAGTCAGGTATTGTCTAAGTATATTTGCTGTTAACTGAAATTTGTTGCACAATAATTAACTTGACTGGAAGATATAGTTGTTATATTTAACCAACTGAAAAACGTCTTTTTTATTATACTTTATAAAATTAGTTACCACATGCATATTCAGTTAGACAATCAAGGAGTTATTTAAAGTCTTATATATATTTTTACAAATATGAAATAATAACAATTTAAAACCGAATGTTTCAAAATTTTAAAGTTCGCGGTTTCTTAGTTCGCGCTATCTTTAACAAAGTCTTAATTCAGAAAAATGTTTTTTTTTGTTTATAATTAAACAGCTTATTTATTTTTGCAAATTGCATTAAGAAAATAAAGCAACAAGATAATAATCATTTAGAAACTGATTTTTTGTTAGGTGACACTGCCACATTGCAATTTTTACATAAGGTAATGACCCGAAAGTGCTGCATTATCAAAACACGACCTTTTAGAAGTTTTAGTTGAAAATAATATCTTAAAAAAAATATAAAGAATTAAAAAAAAATTAAATAATTAATATTTAAAACTTTTTAAGCGTTTTTTAATATTTATTTAGGTTTATATTCAAAAGTCTTGCATATGACATATCAATAACCCTTGTTCCGGTTCTGTCACGCCCTCTTGGCGACATTTTCGTAAACTAGACTTGTCTTGTGGTGCGGTGCTGGAGGTGAAGTTACTGCCAAGAATTTTCTGAATTCTGAGTATTTAGTTTCTATCTGTGAATTAAATTAATATAGTAAGTATATCTATGTAAAGGGTATTTAGTATTCTTGATTTATATTTACTTGAATAATGTAATTACTATCGGAGGTTTTAAGGATGCATGTAATAGCCGGGCTGTATCTACGTCATACACGTGATTTTTAGTTATTTTCGCAAAATCTCGATTTCGTAGTCGTAGCGTGAAGAATATTGTGACTTTGGTTCTTTAAATATTGTAAGATTGCAAATATCCTATAACTTATACTTCGCAAGTTGTATTGTAATTGCTAATATGCTGTAAGTTCTTAAAAACTCTCATTAATACTATTTTAGTCTCATATTGGTGAAAGGTCAAGTTTACGACTAACATAATTAGGTATCGATTTGTGAATTATACTATAACAACAAAAGTATATCATTAGGGTAGTTGACAAAGTTGCGATTTCATTATTCGCATGTTATGTAACACTTTAAATGAAGGCGACTTGTTAAATGGGATGTGCAAATTCAGCTCTATCGGCCAACTCGGTTGGCATTGATAGAGTGATAAATGTCTTTACCACTAAATATAATACTTAAGGGATAAATCTCACTATTGCATACATGCATTCATTGAAATTATTTTGATTAGTGTCTAACAGTTAGTTTTTTTTCTAGAGAATGTCTCCCCCTCACTATGCTGATCTCGGAAAGAAGGCCAATGATGTCTTCTCCAAAGGCTACCACTTTGGTGTATTCAAACTTGACCTGAAGACCAAAAGTGAATCTGGTGTTGAATTTACCAGTGGTATCACCTCTAACCAAGAAAGTGGAAAGGTGAGTCATGTAGCATAGTTAGAAATATTTAACTAATTATTTTAAAATTACATATTATAATTTATTTAAAACATACATATTATTTTAGGTATTTGGCAGTCTTTCTTCAAAGTATGCTGTGAAGGACTACGGTCTAACTTTCACAGAGAAATGGAACACAGACAACACATTGGCTACTGACATTACCATCCAGGACAAGATTGCCCAAGGACTTAAAGTTACTCTTGAGGGAACTTTTGCACCACAGACTGGGTAAGAAAAATATTCTTGATTGCAGATATACATTATACACTACACAAAAAATAGACTTGAACTTTATCATTATTGAATGCTTTAAGTTTGACAAGTACTAATTTATATTGAGTGCAAAACAAATTCAATGTAATCCAAATCTAAATATATATTTAAATTTTGATTACATTGTATATCTAATAGTTTATTTTAAATATCATTTATTGTTACAGAAGCAAAACTGGCAAGCTGAAGTCATCCTTTGCTAATGATACTGTGGCTGTGAACACTAATGTTGATTTAGACCTGGCTGGTCCAATTGTTGATGTAGCAGCTGTTCTCCAGTACCAAGGCTGGCTTGCCGGAGCTTTCACCCAGTTTGACACACAAAAGGCTAAGTTCTCAAAGAACAACTTTGCGTTCGGATATCAAACCAATGATTTTGCTCTACACACCAATGTGTAAGTATCAGCTTAATACAAAACATTATTAAAAAATGTTCAATTGTATAGCAGAAAATAACATGTTTAAGTTTATGCTGTAAAAAGAGGTTAATGTAATTTTTACAAGGACAATGACCTATTGTTAATATAATTGATGTCACAGAATTACATAATACTGCAGATTCTTATGTCATCCTTATTGCTTCTATTCCATTTTTATTAATCAAATGTAACAAATGTGTTTTCAGACTGAAATTTATAAATTATCT
Organism: Hebomoia glaucippe; assembly: GCA_025727935.1. Lineage (NCBI taxonomy): Eukaryota > Metazoa > Arthropoda > Insecta > Lepidoptera > Pieridae > Hebomoia > Hebomoia glaucippe. The sequence goes on from JAOSYY010000016.1 coordinate 6,878,607, forward strand.
TTCTTGCAACTCTTTAATCTGCAATATGCTTTAAAAAATGAACATACTAAGAAATTACTTCAAAGTATCAAGCAAATAATTTGGTTTTAGCGACAACGGTAAAGACTTTGGTGGCTCCATCTACCAGAAGGTGTCTGACAAGTTGGACTGTGGTGTTAGCATGAAGTGGTCGGCTGGTTCGACCGACACACTCTTCGGTGTCGGCGCTAAATTCGCACTTGACCAAGATGCGTCGCTGCATGCTAAGATCAACAACAAGTCGCTTATTGGTCTTGGGTACCAACAGAAGTTGCGCCCAGGTAATATTTTGATCTTCAAAAAGGATTGTTTAAGAAATAATCTCTCTTCATTACTATCAGACCCATTATATGGATAAGAAACGAAGCTTGTATGCTTATAACGGGACCTGCCAGTATCCGTCTTTATTCTTTATGTATAAAATATACATATGATGTTACTAGATTGAAAAAAAATAATATATTTTCTCTGTTTGGTATGTCTTTTGCCAAAGTATTATTATTTATCTATACTCTTTGTAATCAGTAACCACATGATTTTTAATAGAATAATATACGCACTTGCGTTATCTTGTCGTGTCAAATCTTCAGGTGATATAATATTAAATCTTGGAAATCCCTTGTAAATATGTTATGTGATATGATTTATTATGAGAGATATTTTTATTATGTTCTTGTCTTTACTACTTCTAAGATTTTGAAGTAATAAAACTACATGATATGAGTCAAATGATGTAATGAGCAGTAAGGAATAGTTTAAAAACGAGAGTGGTTGTTTACAGGCGTAACCCTGACTTTATCTGCCGCCATCGATGGACAGAACTTCAACGCCGGTGGCCACAAGGTCGGTGTCGCCCTTGAGCTCGAGCCCTAAAGCTTTCGCGCGTCACACTCCTTAGACATGTAGATAATAATGCCACTTACTATTGTATAACAAAGTATATCGCAAAATCAAATGAAAACTTGTGTGTTCTGTGTAAATGAACAATAAAATTGTCTTCAGTTCCCACCCGCGAGGTTGTCGTTGGCGAACACAGTTCGCGTTCGCTTTCCTACTAGTTCTAGCATTTTGTTCATGTAAGCACGCATCTCTTGTCGCTAAATAAATATACATTCAAATGAAAGTCAGTCGATATCGCGTTGTAAATAAGCACCAATGGTGTGTTCTTTATTGATTGATTGAGAATAAATAATGAATAGTCTGTTGGAATCAATGTTTTGTTTTAATATATTCCTTTCCTATCTTCCCATTCCGTTCTTTCAATGAGTAATTGAGTGGTCGCAAGGACATTTTTTATTTTGAATGATTTATTGTAATATTTGAGATATTTAATAAATTATTTTTATCTGTAATTGGAAGCTTTATTTTAAATTGATACATATACCTATGTATACGATGTTATGTAATTACATAGGGCCAAGTTACTTCAGATAATTGATTTGATGGACCTCTTGTTATATTAAAACATTCGCTATAAATATCTATCATAATCCCCTAAAAGTAGCACAATGTTCTAATTCGTTGAGACAAAATATATTGAACATATTCCAACAGTAGCATAATAATAACTAAATATCCAATTGTATTGCAATGCAACTACATCCTGAACATTAATAATATTATATTTGTACATTTAATATTACATATATCATACTATTTTAAAAAGTATTTTTTTTTATTATTGTTAAGATTATAATTCTTGTATATGTATAAAAAGCCGTAACGCAGATTGCTAATATAATATAATAACACGCCTCCCAATGTTTTGTTGTATTTTAATTTAATGAAAAAGCTAAGTAGGTATAGCACAAAAATCTATTGGATCATTTCTTCTTCCATGAGCTTAGCCATCCATTCGGGCTCTGCGGCTGCGATTTTCTCGATCAGACTGTTCACTTGATAACAAAGACTTTGGATTTGTTTGTCCCATTGAGGTAATATATCACGTGCTGAAAAATATAATAAAAAGGTCTAAATAAGTCTTATGTAGGTGGGTATGCCTTTATATTTTTTTATGTATAAATATATATGAGACTTGCACTCTCTTCCATTTTATTTATATGTATATGTTAGTAATAATGTTCTATTGAAC
>JAOSYY010000016.1:6935557-6948635 GCA_025727935.1 Hebomoia glaucippe
AAAAAAAAAATTAACTTTAGTAGCCACACACATTTTGGCGCCCGTAAAAATTGACCGACTTAAGTCTGAGCTCGCGTGCCTAAGTCATAAACTAGAACAGTGTAAGCCACTTCCGGGACGCTCTTGCTCGAACCACAGACACAAGCATGCCGTCTCGTTTGCCTAAAACACCCCCTATAACTTGTAAAGGCCACTGAGACTAACAAAATTTTAAAAAAAGAAAAAAATTTAAAACTTCTTAAACTTTGTACTAAATCACTCGCGACTGACCCCGTGTTTTATGTTTAGTAGTAGTCCTTGCACAAGCATTTCACTCCATAATATATTAAAAGCTCATAAAAGAAATAAATCGCTTTGAATTGCGAGGACGTAACACATAATTTAAATGGCGAGTCTCATCATTACACTTCGCAATACGATAATACTAGGTAATATCTTAAATAGTTATAGTCACGGATAACCTGTGAACACGTTTTGTTACAAAATATACCTGAAATCATTATATAGGTGGTTTAACCTTTATGAATACCTACTTTAACACGTATCCGTCCTGGCTTTGTAGAAAGACAATTTACTTGTCGAGAAAATAATTTTGATGATATTATTCTTACGCTCAGCGGAAATGAATTAAGTGACGAAAAATAGCACTCGTTACATAGTTTACGAGATGTAAATGAATAGACGGGCCTTTATTTTCCAGAAAGCATTTATTAATTTTCTTGATTAGCAGCCAATATCATAACCGATATTATTTTTCTACAAATTTCTCATTTAATATTTCAATTACTTAAAATCTAAAAATTTTCACAGATACCTAGGCTACGTTTACTAAATTAATTGTTCTATTATTACAATCCAATATAATATACACAACTATATTTTTTTATAAATTACTCCCAATACACTTGAAGTGATTGTTACAATAATTGTAATATGTGAAAAGTCTTTTCCTATATGACTTTTAATTTAAAATTAAATAAAATCTTGAGGGATATAATAAATTTAAAAATTTCACGTACAAATCATGTGCAATCAATAACCAACTGTTAATTATTTCTCATAGATTTTCATATCCGCATTGTTTCACGTACAGTCCATAAAATCATAGACAAATGACAATAGCATTAGTGTAGTCTATGATATTTATCACGTCTATCTCACCTATTAGATACTAAACGTGCATCTTCCTTGTGACAGTACGCGTGACTGTCAGCACATTTTTGCACGTTGTTTATCAAAACATCCCTATCGACTTTTTTATTTTCCGATAGCCAAGCGTTTAGCCACTTTTCACTCTCATACTCGAAATAAAAAGAATAAGACCGGCAGCAGATCGTCACTAAAGTGGAAATTGATGTAATATGGCTAAAGCCTTAAGGTTGGCAATGCGTCTTCTAGATCTAGATATAGGTGAACTGTAGGTTCCAACCATACCATGACTTTTGACAAATTACATCAATTAATATTTTAATGACGTTCTACTGCCGGCCTTATTTATTTTCATTTCGAGAATATTTCATGAAAAATGTTATGTGCGTTACCTTTTTCCGTCTAAATAGCGACTTTGGTACAAATATAGATAGGAGACGATTATATGATATTGTTTGGGCCAAACCACGGGCATTATATGATAATTATGTTGGATCTTTTCGTAAATAGCATTCGCGTATAAAGCTCTGCTAACCATCAGCGCATTTTCGCACGTCGCCCATTAGCGTGCGATCCGTTATTCGTGGGAGACTAAAACAAAGCTCCATGTACGAAGGCACTGTTAGCTTAACGAATTAATGTTTATTCAACTGTCTCGTGACTGTTTATGAGAGTTATTCATGGTCAACCTGTATTTACGACTGATGTTCATTCGTATGAACATGTTATAGAAGTTGAATTGTAAGTTGGATTGAAATAATCTTTACCTGTTATCTAAAAGTGTAGGATTATTTTAAGCCTTTACTCCCTTGAAAGATAAATGATTTGAAACTTGGCATTTTTATGAGAGATCGACAAACTAGCATACTCACTTGATGGTAGATAATCTGTGAACTTCGCATTTTTATTTCTTAAATTCATAATACGAAGCCAAAACGCCTGCGCATGACTGTCACTGTTAATAAACTTCAAAATTACGTTGACTAATGTTAGGAATGTTGGTTTATATGTAGAGGACACGATACTAAAATTAATTGTACGGAATCTATACTAATAAAGTTGAAGAGTTTGTTTATTTTAACGCGCTAATCTCAGTAATCGCTAGTATATTTATCCAGGAAGGCTATAGGCTATATTACATTTTCAAAAAAATTAGAGATCCTTACCAAAAGTCCAATAATGTAACCCAAAGTCTAAAAATCGAAATGAACGCAAGCGAAACCGCTGTCATAAGCTATAAATAATAATCTTTTTACTTTACGTCATGTCTTGACTTACACAACTACTAGTCATAATTCTTTATACCAAGTTTACCTGGTTGTTAAACCGTTGTAACCGTAATAAAACGTCAGTTGTAATATCATCGTAATTTTTATAGCTCATACAACTCAAAAGAAACTAAAAGCCAATAAATCACATCATTGTATAGACATCGCAGTTAATTCAAAAGTTGCAATATGAAAGCTCAAAGCATAACATCAGCATCTATTGTTCCTCATAAGATTGATGGACAGAATCAAGTGAATGAAAATGAACCTGGGAGACAATATAGACCATGTGAATCTTTCACAGATGTTAAAACTATTAACAACAAACAAACAATAGATTTAAGATATCTCGTATTTTCTTAATTGGAAGTTAGATTTCGATCTAGTTTCAAACTTAACGAAGATAAATATTGGCTTACAGTAATTTATAGTTTTCGTAATGTTTCCAGAATTTGATATTCTGGTCGATGTTCATTAAGTAAACTAGTTCCGAGGCGTGGCTGAAGAATAAAAGACGAAATTGATTTATTTGAACACCATTTAACCAACAGAAATTCGATACAGATTATAATTGTTGGCAACACTTCGAACAAGAATCGAGACAAAATATTCAAAATCAATTACAGCTCTGCTGGAATCCAGTCGTTTCATTGTACCATTCGAAATTTGACAGTTGTTCTTAGAAACACGACTTGCTTGCTCAGGTGTATGGCTAAGATTCTTCTTAGAAAAACAGTCACGACAATCAGTCGTTGCTAATGACAGTGGAGATATTGCAAGTTAAAATAAGGACAAAAGTCATGGAACAGGTTTTAAGAGTTAGCCGTATGATATTACGGATCCAGCCCACATCCGGAGTCAGTGACGCATGCGTATTGGATGGCAGCTGCACTTGGATAATCAAACCTGTACTTTTGTTTAAAAAAAGAATTATATCTGACCATAGCATTACAACAATAGACGAATCAACTCTAAAACCAAAATAATGAAGTAGTACTCTCGATTGACTAATGAATCTTAAGTAACGATATTTGTATATATATTTTTATGTATATCTCTAATGATCTGCATGAAATTTCACATTAACATAGATTCATTAGAACAGATTGGGTTAAACAGGTAGGACTGGTGAAAGAATGTCAGATTAGAACATTTGTCGTAAAAGCTCTTGTAATTAACGTCATGATGTCCTGAAACTGCCGTCGAAACATATAAGTGACGCTACAGAGCCTTTTAATACAGTAAGCGGTGATATGAATAGTCGAGACGCTAACAATATTACAACAATAAATATTGCCTAAAGTGATTATTTTAGTAAATATTGAGACATAAGGAACTATGACTCAATAACTTAAAATGTCAGAAGCCATCGGACAAAATAGAGACATTACAACTAATAAAATATATCGAGAGTGAACCATTCACAATTCCCACACCCACTAAAACCAGATGTAGTTTTTTGTTACACTTCATCGCCGGCAGCCATCCCAGATCGGCGACCGTAATGATAGGGATCAAGACAATTATTTTTGTATTAAATCTTGACTTTACAAAGGCGTGGTGCGACGTGAAAGCAGCTTAAAAATTTCAAATGATGTCATCAACGGATCAAAAAGAGTTACAGTTGTGTAATTTGTCTAATGCGAAATCAGACAAGAACATCGTCCAAAAAATTACCCGATTCGACACACCTCTTTATGCTAAATGTTTTCACAATTTTTTTTCTTTCCCAAACTGGTTAGTATCGACGCCCAGAGGTCTACGACTGCAGGTGGTCTATGAAAGTTAAAATTGAATATAACAACAATATGACAGCTCAAACTATAAATTCCCACAACCTTCGAAGTTAAATTAGGATGGATTTTATTACAAATACAATTTTTTTGTATAAAATATAAATATATAATTCAAAAAAAACATCGCGAAATTAACAAGAGTACGTAAGAACTAATACTTAATAAAGTTAACGCATTAAAAATACAATACAATATATATTTTAATATTATGGTAATGAAGGGAAAAACGTTAGTGGAAAACTATTCTAATCATTGTTGAAAAAGTCGTATTCAGTCGAAGTGGGTCACACTCACGCGTCTGTTAAATGTAATATAGATAGAGATCTACAATTGTGTGTAACAAAAAAAGCATCGCTCATCAAGCATGGTCACATCATACGTAGTGTCAGCGAAAGTTTATCATGGAGAAACTGACACGTTTTTATATACTTTACAAGATAAGACTTATACTGAGACATCTCTTGTTTATAAGTTATAAAAGATGGCGTAACATTGTCATTCAATCTACATTTACTGTAATCTAGACGTATAATAAATCAGTAGGAATCACGTGTCTGTACATTCAATGAATTTACCCAAAAATAACAAGTAGAAGTTGACGAAATCGATTTCAACGCAGTCGCAAGAAAGCTAGTTTCTTTAATGTCCTACTATTTTTATTTATTGTGTATTTTTAAACATTTGACATATATTTTTCTGATAGCGATGAACTTTGCGCTAATGTATATCTAAGTCGTCTGCTTAATTCGAAAAATTTCATGTAGCGAATGTCGTGTTCAATATTAAAGCTTTATTCGGACTTTCTATAGACCACATAGACTTATAGCGTTTTATTTTGACAATTAGTACTTTCGAAGTTAGTTCATAGCAATATTCCGAGTACAAATTGTGAAAATATAAATATAACTATATACTATGTCTAAATATATCTAAAATCAACTTAAAATTAATAAAACTACATATGTATAAGTAACACTATGAGAATCAGCAAAACTTCGATTCCATCTTAATACAGTGGAATAATTTTCGGAATGTCTAATATATAAAATCGTGTCACAATGTTCGTTCCCATACTTCTCCAAAACGGCTCAACCGATTTTTATGAAATTTTACATGCATATTCAGTGGGTCTGAGAATCGACTACTATCTATCTTTCATCCCCCTATATGTTAAGCGTGGTCCACTCCTAAATTGTTTTTCTTATTTTTTAAGCATCATTTTTTGTTTTCATTTTTTTATGATACAGCATTAATAAATATAATACATACAACTCCATTTTTCTATACTTATGTGGCAAAACGACATTTCCTGGGCCAGCTAGCATATTATAAATCTCTTAAGGAATTCTTCCAGCATCTAATTAACAAAATAGTTTAAACGAGCACCGCAGCTTCTAAGCTATGTGCTATAATGGGATTAAGGTGTATTTGTTATCAGATCGATTACTCGCTCCGACGCCTATCTTGACAGGACTCGGTGCGAACGCCTTCTTTATTTTGTACTCTGTTTTCATATCTACAACATTACATCACGTGTAACGAGACCATCTGATTCGAAAGAGCTTTTGTGACATCTATAAATAGGTGAAGACGAAACTTTGATGCGTCTTTTGTTTTTCAACTGATTTTCATTTTAACCGACTTCAAAAAAGGATGTTCTCCATTCGCCTGTATTATTTTGCAAAATTTAAATTACCTTCCAAGTGTGTAAAGTCTCTTCAAAATTAACTGTTTTTAGATCTATTTTTGTTTAGAAGCTATAAGATTATTAATGAAACATTGATATCCATATATTATATGAGTCTAATTCTTTATTATATATGTATGAACGATAAAACGTCTTTAATAATTCTTGTTAAATAAAAAATAATATTATCTCAACAACTTCAGAACAAATTATATGATGAATGAAATATTTTGTTTTGGACAAAATGGCAGTTCTATTAAACATATAACTTTTTTAGTCTGGCTAAGTCTGCCTTATTGTGTACCAAATAAAAATCCCACAAAAGTACACTTCACTGTTTATCACAGTAAGTACACGTATTTTACGAGCAATATAACATAATCAAAACAAACTTGGCTATACAGTAAAACCGTCATACAATTTCCTAAACCTTATTTGTCTAACATAAACATTCCTAAAAGTCCCATTACGATCCAGAAACGCACGTGTTATCTCTTGACCGAAAAAGGATTTACAACTGTATCAACAGTTCGAAGCATTGCTACGTTCGATGGTTTGAAAAAATCCCAGAACGTGTTGGTTTTGTGACGCGTTTAACAAACAAAGGACGATTGGTCTTGGGTCGTGATCGCTGGTTCGAAAATGAGGGGCGAGACAGGGCACGTCGGAGGAATTCAAAGAAGCCGCAAGTTTGAGCCCTCGCAGTCAAATTGGTACACGGGAATGTTACTTGGAGCGGAACAAGATTGTTTTTGACTTTTTTGATTATAAACGACCGACGTCGCGTCTACGTTAGTGTGCTTCTCTTATTTGAATATTAGCTTTGTTTTCATGTTAATTTTAAAAACGTAATATTTATTTATTAGTATACAGGTCAGTTAGAGGTCAGAAATAATAAAACAAGCTAGGCTTTCAATACCTCAATTTTCCATATTACATGGCTACTACTCTATTACTCCCTTTTACGATAATTAAAATAAAATTAATCATATATCATGACAAATATACTTTCAAAGTTTATAGGACGTATTTAAAAGTTGTATACAAGTTTTACCAATTCTCTCTCCAAAAACATCAAAATTTAAAATAATCGATTGAGCCATTAGACGTAAAAACGTAACAAACTTACATTCACGAAAATATATCAACCTTCAAATACTCACAACAGTTCTATTTTGTAGAATCTAGTGTTTTTTCTTCTAAAATGTAACATTTCAAGTATTTCAAAAATGTATCATCGAGGAAGTCGTTAAAAAATAATATGAACTATTGCAACAGTATAAAATATGCTGACAAGTAGAGAAAATCGAGAAATAATAAAGCGTATATAACAATGAAGGAAATAGTTTTCTTGTTACGTGTTAAAGTCGCATCGACAGGAAAATTGCTTAGAACTTAAAACGATGTTGTCTGCGGTTCAATTATCTCGGCCCTACATAACTTTATTAACACTAACTTTGAATGAACATAAAATGAGTATATTTATAAAGATAAATATCAAATAAACAGGCGACAGGAATAACTTACTACAGGTGAACTGTATGCACGTTAGCATTCCCAATGTATAAAAACAGTTAACTTAAATCGTAACTAAATGGAAAAGAGCTTTTTAAAAAAAATTGCCTGCAAAAGTCACAGTTACCGGTATTCAAGAAACAGAATTTGAAATTTATTAGTTTCACCTGCTCTATACAAAATTATTGCGGTAAGAAGGCGGTCATCCAAGCCGCTATGTAGATCCTTTAATCAATTTTATCTGATCTCACACTTCCATTCAGTGCATTTAATTTATTTCTTTTCGTAAAGGGCATCCCGAGGCGATGTTTCATTTCAATGGTTCCACTTTAATCGCACAGCTATCAATTCGTTTTCTCACCGCCGAGTTAAACAAATCTTAATTAAAAGGTTACGCACAACATTCAGATCGATCAGATTCTAATAATTCTATCTTATATTAGTTTAAGGATTTTATAAACGCTATTAATTCGGAGCCCCAATGACACACGAATGCAACACCCACGCTTGTACAAAAACTAGATCTTGTTTTGGTGATTTACGCAAATATATCCATAACAAGTTATTCTAGAGAATAAAACTCGGTGACCTTTACAAGAAGCACAGTATAATTTACATTTTTAAACAGTGCTAGACGATTTTGTTAATAGAGAGATTGTAGGGGTACACATCGCAGTCTCAACTCTGTGACATGTTTATTATAGTTTTTATGAAAAACACTTAAGACGGCTGCGTCCGTCGAAATACGTTTTACTTAACGAATATTCTAGTCGCCAATACACCGTTCACATGTTAACTTGCCTTTCATTCCTTAGTAATTTAGTCATACAATTTCGTCAGTTAGCTTCTTATTTAATTAGATACTCACATATTTAAAGATATGATAGTTTATGCGGTGATTCTTTTTTATGCCATAGGAAGGCAAACGAGCATACAGTTCCCTTATACTCGTAAAATGCGATTCCTGACGCCCATGGACACCTCCAAAATCATTCGATCTAGAAGATTCGTTGTCTTTTTAGTGACATTCTGCTGCGCCGGCCTTATCACTTCACGAATCTTTCCTTCTATAATCCCAATTTCCATATTTACCGACAAAGTTAATAAGTTAATTACGATTTTTGTAATCTAACATTGGAACTATTGAGATTTTGATTAATTTTATTATATGTGATATGGTTCAAAGGTGTTCGTAAAACTTGTACAAAGATTTTTAATATATCAATAATCTATCTTGTAAATACATTAGAATGATTAAATATGAATATTTTGACTAACATAATAACTTACATTCTATTCTTAATTACGAAAACATCATTTTTATACGAAATAGCATAGACAAATAAAAATGAAAGACCTCTATAAAATCAAAATAACTTACTTAAAAACGGTACTTACAACACGAACACAAAAATCAAAGCAGACGACACCGCGGGCCAATGCTAGTTTATTGTACAACTTTAACCTACACGTCATGTCAGTAAGCTTTTGTCTAAGCTATTGAATTTCGACCTAATATTACCACTTTTCTAAGACATTCATAATCTTTAAATGTTAAAGCATCACATACTTCGTCACGGCTATCACACCTTTGAGTCAAATTCATCACAGCGTTTATAAAGCCATCAAAGCCTTATGTTGTAATAGATTAATATACTAAGATAAATTGCAATCACTTTTAAAATCATCGATCATTAGTCCATTAGAATGCGAACAATGAATAATTGTACTTGTACATTTAAATCGTATTGTTATTTTTATGCCACATAAAAACGAGATTTACTAGACGACAGTTAAATCAAATAAATAATTTATTATTCTAAATGTTAAATATAATATAATTAATAATAATAAGATATTTAATAAAAAATATTTCTATAATAATCTACCTTAAATAAATTTTCTCTTGTTATAATTATTAAAGAACAAATTCTTAATAAAATAGGACCAAATGATATAATATCACATCCTATTACGTACATTTCTAAAAACAATTAAATTTATAGTCTGCATCATAAATATTATTATTATGAAAAATAATATTATTTGAGCCACTCAAAATGTATTTTTTTCAAATAAATCATTATAAATAAAAAAAAATAATATTGAGTTTTCGGAAATTCACAGAATGAACTTAATTTGCACAGTTCATAGATGAAAGATCTAAGCAGCGGTTACTGAGATTAGCGTTAAAACAAACAAACTCTTCAACTTTAGACATAGAAATTGAAACCACGACCTCTAAGTGAAGCGTAAAGTGCAACTATATCAGCTACGAAACACGTATAATGCAAGAAACTAGTAATATCATATACGTACCGCGAACCAACCAAATACAGGTATTTTAAAATTTAAACCAGCAACTGGTCCAATAGAAAGTACCCGTTGAAAGACATATTCAGACTTCATTACCTGTATCTACAATTTTAATTGGCAATAAGAGAACAGCGAATAATCTTAATTTGAAACTTTATAGACAAGTCCATAACATAAAAATAGACTAGAAATACTCGCGTAAAATTGCTGACATTAATGATACAGGAGCTGCTTCTAAATCCAATTAAAGCAGAACTAACCAGACTGTTAAGCCTTCGTATAAGGACGAACAATAAAGGTGGTTCTAATTAAAGCTTTAGAGTTAAAACGATGAGCAAACTTCGCTAATAGTTATAAATTCAAGTGTGGTACAGATGAGAAATAATAGATCGTGAATTCGTTGGCATCGAATTTTACTGTAATAAATAGGACGGATTAAATTTATTACAGTTCTTAACATAATTTTATCATTATCACTAACTTCTGCCAGCGGCTTTGCGCGCTTTTCGTTTTCTACACCTTGCATTACATTATTGGATTTTTAGTAAGGATCCCTAATTTTTCAAAAATATAACATAGCCTCCCTCGATAAATGTACTATGCAAAACTGAATGTCTTTTTTAACTCGTTCAGCGGTTCCCGAGATTAGCGCGTCCAACCAAATAAACTCTTCAGTTTATAATATTAAGTATAGATTTGTATCGGTCAAACAATGCAATCAAATCTTAGAAGTCAATTTTAATGTACTTTAATTCTTATCAAACCGAACTTTTTGGAAGCAGAACTGATGTTCATTTCAGAATCATGGCGTGTCTTGTCTTTTTATATTTTTACAATTCTTATAACTGAAAGATATAGAATTATAAACTAATATCAAAACTACAAAAAATCAATTCAGATCCTTTTGTACTTTCAATATCAAACACTATTTACAAAAGTTTTATTTGTTTGTTTGTTCCGACAAATCTCCGAAACAGAAAAGATTTTGGCAAGTGGATAGCTGTTATAATGATTAAGTTAGGCGTCTACTATTTCATCATCCTACAAAATCAGGGCTGGTGAAAGCTCAGTTCACTAAAAACAAAACGTATTGCAGAAATGCATGAAAGTATGGAATTCCCACACGTAGTTATTTCTCACTTGATAGGCTGACAGATGATGGGAGATACGTATCTTAGCTTAGAAAATAGATTGCAAATAGAACGTGTGTGATAGATGAGGTTTTAGCTTGGTGTTTATGTGCATGAGATATTTTATTGCGATAGCGTTAGTAGAAATGTCCGTAATTGCCTCCACTTGTCATTATTTCGTAAATAATTGTTGGGAATAACATCAAATTCATACCGTTTAATTATTACAACAAACAGATTTTTTTCAATTAACCTAAAACACAGGGTTTTTTTTTAAAATAGGGGGACAAACGAGCTTAGGACTCATCTGATGTTACCACAAGACCTTACTTGGAGATGCGTTACCAGCCTTTTCACTTTGTTTTATTTTTCTGTCGATAAATGACTAATTGAAATGTAACCAAAACCACAATTATAAAAACTTAAAATAAATCTATCGACGGTAAATACATGATGTATTAAGAGCTAGACCAACAAACATTATAAAAATTTAACTAATTTCACAACAAAACGTCGACAGCCTGAATGGCCATAACTTAAAAATTAACTCAATCAAGCTTTCCCCATTCAATTAAGAGTCTATAATATACAAATAGAACTTATAATACAGTACTTTCTTTGTGTGACAAAATCGACTTTATATTGAAATTATCTGGTAGTAATAAGGTGTATCAATAAAACGGTTTAAATCATATTCACACTCGTTAAAACCAAGAAAGTTTATGAGTGAGGCCGACTAACCAACTAGTAAATTGGCGTACTATCGTGGCTTGTATAGACACCGAGGCAGGTTGACGTACCAATCAAAGTGTATGGAAAGAACACATGCATATTGTATGAGATAAAACGGGATGGAAAACAGTTGAAATCCAAGTAATCATCCACATTGCGAGATGACAGACGGGTTGGACCGTTGGATCATGCGAAATGACCAATTATGCCGGAGACGGAGTTTCTTCAACCACATCGCTGCAGTATTTTTTACATTGAGTCATTTCGTTTATGAAAATCACTGCCAAGCGTGATGATAACTCAAAATAACAGCTTTCGACTAGATCGTTCCGAACATTTGTAATGATTTAATAATCTCGTATGAACAATGTCTTGTGAACCAAATGGTATTTCAATATTTCTACCACCGATTTAATGCTCAAACATATAAAATTCTTAGAGGAAACCCTTAAGATAAATAAAATTAAAGTTTCGTAAATAACAAAATAAGTTTTTTTCTAAGTGCTTGGTAAAGGTATGGTAATTAAATCTGAGAAACAGTTTATAAACGTTTTGTTTGTCTGTGTGTCTATTTCTTTGTTTTCTTTCATCTACTACCCTGAACTGTATTTCATAAGACGTATACCGATAAATAATAGATGTTACAGACCATAACATAGGCTACATTTATTTCAGACAAACTAGGGTTCTGCCCAAAATCGTAAAAAACCTTTAAAATTTTAGTAGTGACATATTGGAATTTATGAAGATCATTTTGAGACAACAAAAGAATAATTTACTTTTTGTATTATAAACACATCAGACCTTGGGAAAACAAAAAAAAATCCTATTAATTAATCTCTGAATAAGGGTAATAAATGGTTTACTACACATTGTAATATAATCATTCTTGTCCCCAAATTAATATACCTAAGATATGTAAAAATAATGACGAACACCATAGGGCCATGAGAGAAGGCGTAGTCCAAAAGCACCACTCAAAAAAAGGGTGTAACACATTTAAACCTTTTAAACCTCTTTTAATGCGTCATTATATAAAATATTTAACACTATCCTGATGTTTCCGACTTGCAATCAAATCATTTGTCAAGTATCTTAAACACTGACAGTTGAATTGGACCACGAAGCAAGGACAAAAGAGTCACGACAGCAGTTCTCCAATCCTATATGACTTCATCTTTGAACATTCAAATGTCTACAATTTTAATCCCTAATTTTAACATAATACGATATAGATTTCTTTAAACAGATCTAATCACCTGATTGTGACTATTTAGTTGCAGTCATTTAGAATTATATTTTATGCTACTTGTTTTGCGAAACAGGTTTTTAATTTGTGTATCTTTTCGGGAGTTATATATCAAAAACACTACATAACATCGCTTTATAAGTTATTAGAATGTTGTTTTTGTAACTGTGGAAGCTAACAAAAGAAATAATCAATAGGTTATCATTAATTAATGATGCTACGTTGAGAATATTTTG
>JAOSYY010000016.1:6965400-6979432 GCA_025727935.1 Hebomoia glaucippe
TTTTTAAGATACAGCATATAAAAATACATACAACCCCCAATTTTCACCCCTCTACAGTCAACCTCTATTATTATGTGGCAAAACGACGTTTGCGGGGTCAGCTAGTATACTATAAAAGTATATTTTTTGATTATTATTTATCAATATATAAGTTACTCGTTATAATTACGCTATTTACTACTAAAAGTCTCATCATTTCGGAGATTAGCTAGAACAAATAGAGAGACAAAAAAATTGCATAAATCGAGGTTTTTTTCAAGTACCGTATCTAAGAACCGTATAAAAGTTGATACACTCTTATAAGTCTGGTATTTCAATGTAACAATAATATATTATACTTCTATAGCATTTGTCTGTATTATAAAAAAGAACATTAAAATCTTCAAACATAGCTTGTAACTTTATGATGTTGCTTATTTCGATGTTATGGCCAAAAAAAAATTAAATACAATTATTTCTAACATTAGAACGTTATAATAGAACGGCTATGACACCAATTGTCACTAGGGGTATACATAAAGCCCAGAGCACGTCTAAAGATTATTATATATTATACAATTATACATAGTATTCTATATATTACTAGCTGACCCAGCAAACGTCGTTTTGCCACATAAATATATCGCCATTAAAAATAGGGGTTGATGGTAGAGAAAGGAGAATTTGGGGTGGTTTCTATTTTTATATGCTGTATCATAAAACAGTAAAAACAAAAAAAAATTGTCAAAAAAAATTGTAGTGGACCGCTAATTTTTTGGGGCTAAAAAACAGATGTTGTCTGATTCTAAGATCTACTGAATATACTTATAAAATTTCAAGAAAATCGTTCGAGCCGTTTCGGAGGAGTAGAATTACAAATGCTGAGACACGAGAATTTTATATATCAGATATACCAGTGAACATTGTACTATATACCCGTTATGTATACTTTGTACCACGTCCTGTAACTTACAGTGAAATAAACAATTTAATATTATAGAGCGAAGTTATTTACAAGCAGTGATTCATCTAGCGTTTATAGAAATTTTAAACAAATGAACTACTAGTGATTATGGACTTTCGTACGCAACTTAACGAATTCACTCCAATTATAGTTATGCAGCAAATAGTGTATGTTACGAATCGGCCAATTAAATAAAGTTTTTAGCTGGAATCGGCTCCCAGCAAAAACACATGACACCGTTTCATCTGTAAAGTAAACGCTATCGGCCAATTCAACCTCGTTTGGGCGTGCTTAATTAAAGCTTCTCTTGTATTGATATTGGAATCGACTTGTTCAATAGGTTGTTAGAAAGCTTTCATAATTAAAGCAATTTTTGCTTATAAAAAAGATCTCTTACACAGACACTGATAAGGCATAGAGAGAAATTACATTATTTTAATTTATAATAAATTTATATAAGTCCTGTAAAACGACGGTATTTTTATTTAATACGTTAAATATAAAGTTTTTGGGCCAAATTATGAATCTAAGTCATTCTCCAATCGTCTGAAAGACGCATAAAAGATTTCTTGAAAATCGGTCCAGCGGTCCACACCAACAAAAAAATAGAAATACAATTTAATTATTTATCATTATTTCTGTTTAATTTTCATCGTCATCCTTACATTGCGATTTCGTCTGTATTTATTTATGTAAATGGTTGATATTATGTGGTTTTATGAAGCCGCGGTAAAAGTGAAACTTTTATCGAATTGTACACATTTAACTAAAAAACAAATAAATAGTATGGAGCACTCGCATAAATGAGTAATCATCTTTATACAACACGGTCAGCCGATGCGAACCATAGGTGCCGCCATATCCGACCGTCACGCGACATGCTATAGATGGAAGACAAAGTTTGAGACGATATAATAAAAGTGTCACTTTATTTTTTATAATATAATCATATACTTCAAATTCAGTATGAAGTACGCTGTATCGATGTATAAACAATTTTCGTTATTCTTTTGCTTTTACGAGATCACAAGTAGTATAAGTCCTAATTTGTTCGATACACAAACCGTACAAATTAGGGCCAAAAAGGCGTCTTATATTCCATCTCCCTAGTGTTTTAGTATTGTAAAATAGACCCACTTACTAGTCAAGTTTTCTATTCAAGCAGTTGTAATCACATCGTTTCAGCTTCAGGCAAACGGAACAATGGTTGCGATGTAATATTTCATGAGCTTTGCAATTGCTTCATTTATAACCACTGTTGGATTTTGTAGCTACAGTTAGATGAGAGAATTCTAAATAGTACAAAGTGTTTCCAATAACACGAGCCGACGTTATAGACGATTAATAGTGGTCTACGTTTAGAAGAGATAAATAAGGATGTTTTGTCAAGATTCCTAACAACAAATGTTCTTTAAGAGTTTTGTGTTTATAAAAAGAAATACGCCAGGGTTAGTTTGTAGCTTTTAAGATTTGAAGTTTTTGGTACCGTATAGATATTTTTTGTGAAGCTTAATTAAATTCGTCAAGGAGTAGAAGGGATTTCAAATATATCGTTTTTTGACATTTCTGAACGTTAAATTAGAGTTATTTACGATTAAAGTACGACATTTTGCTTATAGATAAAGCAAGAATAAAAATATCCATTTCATTTCCAATTAGTTGATATATGATAGCAATATTAATTCCAAAAGTTCATACATTTTTGTATATAAGGTAATAAAGTGACATCAATCACAGTCGATACTCTGTATCTTTGATCAAGTTCCGATATTTGACACGAAAAAATTGATAATTGACTTTGAGTTTCGCGCCAAAATTTCTTAACAATGTTTGTCCGGTGATTGGATACATGCAATTTCGTCGTTAGAGCTAAACCGAATGAAATACGTGCCCAAGGACAGCAAGTGCCGTCTATTTTTCTTTTAAAACCTTGCTTTTAATTAAAAAAATCTCGTTCGGAAACTTCGCAATTGTTTATCGTGCTATATATTATGGACTCGCGACAGTATGGCTGATTTTGTTTTATTGGCAAAAAATCTTGGAAAAAGAGTTATTTATTGTACAATTATGGTAAATAAATAAACAGACATAACACGTAGTTCAGAAAAATTTGCGACAAAGAATATACTATAAATTTTTTAACCATTAAACATACTGTTTGCTTAAAGCTAGTTGAACCGAAAAATATATATAATACAATACATTGGTATTTATTAAAAATAGTCCGAAAATACTTCATAAAATGATAATTGCTGACAAATCTTTAATATATATTTGAGAAACATAAATATGTATAAAGAGTAAATATCAAAGCTTTCACTGAAAAGCTTGTCCGTTACAAAGGATTTCTGCTGGAAAAGGAATATCAACTTATGCGGGCATTATCTTAAATTGAGTGTATTTCTATATTACGTAACGAAACTAATCTTGTATATAAATAAGATATACGGAATTTTATATAATTTATTTTTATGCTCTATATTTTAGGTTATAAATAGATAAAATTTCAATGAAATGAATATTTTTATATTTTATTAAATTCTACTATCCTCCGAGTTTTAACACATTTATTAAAACTACGACAAATTTAGTTTAGTTTTTTCAGCCATTAACATGTACATAGAACAACACATAGATAAAGAATTAAAAACAATTCGTGTATTTTTTGCTTCTATTGGCCCACAATCGTTTTTACAGCGCGTACATTCCATGACTAATTGTAAATTAACGTTTCCAGGACGATAAATAAAAATTATATTCATTGATATAGTGTAGAAGACATATTAAGTAAGTACTTAATTAAACAAGTGTTTATAATAAAATTACCATTGAAACAATCATAAGTATTTATAGAGATATTTTCTTTAGGATTTTCCAAAATATATTATATTAATACTAAATGTCCCGGCAAACATCGTTTTGCCTCATAGAAATATCGCGAAAAGAACAGGGGTTGATAGTAGAAGGGTGGAATATTAAGGTTGTATGTATTTTATATGCTGTATCATAGAAAATCAAATCTAAAATATTGTCTAAGAAAAAAATTTAGGTGAAAAATAGTCTCAGACCTACTGAATATGCAATTAAAATTTCACGAAAGTTGGTCGATCCATTTCGAAGGAGTGCAATTACGCACACCTTGACACGAGAATTTTATATATAAGATGGTATTTTTAGATCGTTTCAATCTGTTTAACTGTCCAGTATACAAATACTTAACTAAAGTTAAAAGATATTTAAAATCAAATGCGGTGCAATTTTAATTTCAAATCAAAATGAAACCTTGGTTTTGCCCGGCTTGTATTCACGTCCGTGTGGATCCGCGTATTTATGTATTATGCATCGCCCGAAGCGACTCGTTTGATTATTTATTTAAAGTAGACGCTTTATTTACAGCGCTGCAAAGCTGCATAAAAAATATTACGGAGTGTTGATTACATAAAACATATCATAGTTTTAAATGTATACACATCTTAAAGTACGCCGTCTTAAGACCTGATGCAATGTTAGACAAGTAAGACGTTTCTATGTGTGTATGGCATTGTTGTTCCTAAAAGGGGGGACAGAATTTGTTGCGGTTTGATTTTTTAAAAAGCACGTGAACGACATAACTTTTAGCTTCGTATAGGATAAATTGCGCTTGGTAATAGACTGTCTGTTAGAAATTTCAATGCACATATTTGAATATTCATTGCTTCCTTATTATTGTTAATTATATATTTACACTAAAACAAAGCGTTTTATGAAAATCAAACTCTTTACTTAATCATTTTAACAGATTATAATGTACTTATACGAAACTGTTCGGAATTAACGTTACTAACGCTTTAAAACAGATGCTTTGAATATAAGGTATTCAGCAGCAAATTCTGCATTCATTCCTAAACTTAAGTTTTTAATAACGAAACATAGATTTATACATTTTGCAAAAGCATTAATACTGAACAAGACAATGAGAGCTAGAATAAGTAGTATCATGTGTCTAAGGCATAACAAACACGGCGTAAGCTATCGGAGCAGTTTGAGGCTTTGCCAAATTTTTCCAGCTTATTGGTCTAGTCTATATATATCCAATAATTCGTTGACCTTTTTGAATATGCGATATTGTGTCTCTAAATTTTAGGTCAACAGAATGCATTACGTAAGAAAAACTTATTCACGATTTAACTTCGGTTATTATTATTAAATAATTAATAATATTATAATAATCACGATCAACAATTTTCTATCGGTCCTTACATTTAGTGAAAGGATTCCAAACATATAACGGATATAAAATCCATTTATTAGACCCGTATTATGAGTTATAACTTGAACTTGAGTATAATTTTCAGTTTTATCAAGATATTTCCTTTTAAAAGTTTAATAGAACAGATTGCAACTTGAGTCATGTCTTAAAATACGTTTTTCTAATATCAAAAGCAAATAATAAGCTATAAATAGTTGCGTAATATATTTCGATTATATATATTTCTTGGTTTTCAAATTTAAGTGAAGATAAAAAATGTTTGTAAAGAAAATAATATATTTTTCTTTAATTTGAACTTTCCCGCGCATCAAACGTCATTGAACGCATAGTAAATTGACAGATGACGTTTGTGAGATATAAAAATGAAAACCTAGAAGCATCTCGTGATTGTTAATAATTTATAATATCAATTCCATTGTTAAAGTATTCTAAATTGATATTAGGAACAAACGTTGTTAATAATAACAATTGTGTTTGTTTTACTATCGTCCTAACAGAGAAATTATTAGAAAAAATCTTACTTATATATACACACACAAAGAAGTCAATACATTTGCCATTTTATTTTTCATCATCCCAGTAATGCAACCGAACTATAATTATGTCAATGGTTATCGTAATATAATACACGTCATTAAAATTTGTTCACTAATTGGTACTGAAATTTACAGAAGCACGAAACTTGTGAACGCTACAAACAACATTAATTATTCACTTTATCATTTGGCCACTAACAAAGTGACTTAAACCACTTTGCAAAGTGTTTACGTGTGCATTAAACCTTTTTGACCTATATGTCTCGTCATTTCTATGCTTTTCTAAGTAATTTCCAGTCTCAAATGAGAAGTCCATACGTCAATATTAACTCTTTTCCCGGACACAACTTGATTAAACATTACAACTGAATTTAATTCGGTTTGAAGTGCCATTCCAATCATTTTTCTGCTATTTCATAAGTAATAAAAATTAAAAATTTATTGTAACCATTTCGGATTTCATTCAAATCTGTTGAGCCGTTATAGTTCCAAGTGTGTGATTATTTTAATTTAAAAAAGATACGTTTTAAACTTTCTTTAATTACGCGTAGTTAACACCAAGTAGTAACTGGCTGGATAGACTTTGGTTTAATTATTAAAAAGTATTAGATTACATTTATCAACGAACAAACGAAAAACCATAAAATATCATTAATAAGTAATAAGTTAATATATTGTATATTCAAACTAATACGTATTTATATCTGGTTCTTCATTTTGCTTCTTTCTCGTATTTTCTGCGTTGCAAATTAATTGTCTAGCATTCATCTTTTTCTTCTATATCTAAAATTTATTGTATTATTTATTTCTTGACATGTCTATGTTGGTTTTTTAATCTATACTATAATTATAAAGCTGAAGAGTTTGTTTGTTTGAACGTACTAATCTCAAGAACCGCTTGTCCGATTTGAAAAATTATTTCATTGTTGGGTAGTAAAGTTTATCGAGGCAGGCTATAGGTTGATTTTTATAAAAATGAGGGATTCTCACTAAAAGTCTAATGATGTAACCCAAGTTGTAAAACTCGAAATGAACGCGAACGAAGTCGCTGGCAGAAGCTAGTTTAAAAATAAAAATAAAAAACAGTAATTGAATAGCAATCACCATAAAACCTCTGACAGTTTTAATCGTATCACAGACGGTTAGAAGTACGAAGGGAAATATTTAAGTACTGTCATTTTAAATGGCGAAAGTTAGATAGACTATTTAAACTTGAAAAATAAGTCGTCCTTAAATGTTCCCGGATGTAATTGACCTACTTTTAAGGTGCCAAAATGGTCGGAAGACATTTTAATGGGGACAGAGAAATGTACAAACTACGTAATGAGAGCAATCATGAGTTTGCAATTTACTGTTTCCATGCAATTTCAGATATATTTATTTTCAATTAATTATCGGGGATGGTATCGAATGATAATGACGCAATTACGTTTTATATGCAAATACGAGATACTGAAATGCTTTATAGTTTAACAATGGCTCTGAACAACAGTGGTAATATTATTATCTCTATATCAACATATGAAGCAAGACCGTTGTACACGTATTTACGAAAAATTCGCTGTCAGAGTATGAAATTTCGCTCACTTTTGTTTATATACAGAAGCTAATACTTTTTTAAGTACGCACAAAAATACATTAAATTAATAAGAAAAACATTATCTACAATACCAAGCATTTGACAAACACTCTTTTGTTATGGTTAAACTCTGGTCAAATTGAGAATATACTTTAACTAACTTAACTGTGAAATGGCAAAAATAAGAATTACGGACGCCGTATCGAAATTGTCATTAAAGATTGATAAAATAATAAAAATATGTCCACTTTCCCGACTTTTGTGTACACTGAAACGTCAGTGGCGACACCCTCAGTTCACAGTTGATATAAGTATAGATTAATATGGTTTGTCTTTAGTAAAATTCGTCTATAATCTTCTTGAATTTCAAACATAATCCAAATTAATTAAGTCATTACATTATAAATGTTAGTTTTTAACTGAAATACCGTTTAAACTCATTATGGATAAATTTCGACACCTGGGTGACCACTAATGTATACTTACTTTTATTTGAATTGTCGATTTTTTATTTCCAGTCCAATATATTTTGTGACGGGGAAAGCGAACCAATGGCACGCGTGTCGTTAATTGCACGCGACATAATATGATTAGCACGTCACTGATCGCTAAATTCATAATGCACTATGAATGAAGTGTGAATTAATACTAAATTCAATCGTATAGATATAGTATTTATTATTTTGTCAATAATAACAAAGCCAAAATTATTTGATGGCACGTCTATGATCTCAATAAACATTTTTTTAGAAAAGTGGCACGTTGGTACGAAAATATTCGCCATTCTTGTTCTAGGGTAATTTTGACATTAAATACAGTTATAATTACGTATAATGTAAAAAGAAGTTTATATTTAACGCTTTCAATAAAATCTACAACCTATTATATGTAACTATATAGGGCCACCTTGTAGATTACTAATAGAACTTCATAAGAGCCGAGTTTCCTATTTAAACATTTAGATGGCACTATACTATATATACGACATTATTGTGAAAACTGGGAATATATTTTCAGAAGCTTTACACATTTATTTGAATTCTTTCACGGAAAACCATGCATTATGGAATTTAATTAAACTGCTCAATGGAAACTCGATCAGTCGGGAAATTTATCTACTCCATTTCGTACACCGTGTTATTTTTATAAAATTGAAGGTAACTATCTAAGTCCTAAACAAATATACACGTAATCTTCTGTCCACATGCTCTACGAATGAAAGGTGAAATAATGTATAGATACTGAGAAGTCCATTCTGTTCACTCGAACATATTATTCCTAGTCAAAATTCAAATTATGTAACAATCAACTAAGCCTAGACAAATAAATATCTATCAATACAATTTTGTAAGTCCAAAGACGAGAGATTTTGTTTATTTACTTAAATATTTATTTTAAAGTAGTTGTTAGTTGTTAGTAGCTGAAAAATCTCTAAGATTGTAGTGGCGTTTATCAAATAAGTATAATAATGTATTATAATATACTTACTTGTTGCGCTTACTTCAGGACCAAGAGACTCGAAAGCTTTCCCGAAGCTTAGTTTCAGAAGACGGTCCGAATCTGAAACAATATTTTGTTTAAGCGCCATCTAGCAAAATTTTACAGAACTGTTTCTAAAACGCGAAATCAACTAGCTTTTACTTAGTTCAACAATTACACACGAGATAGCGCTATAAATTTAAACGTGTCAATCAATCGTAGCTAATTAATTATTAATGTCGAAGAAACCGGAAAAAAGTAGATATGTACCAGCCTGGTAGAGCTTTGTCATTGGTCAATGTCTTCTAATTTTTGTTAAGTATTAAACGTAATATATTTTTTTATTCATCAAAAGACTTATTATCGGACACAAATAATTAATACTATAGAGGGACAGGTTATGACTTCTTCTAAAAATAATCTAAAAGATAAATCACAAAATATGTTCGTCTATCTCTATTTGATTATGTTATGTATAAATCACGTTGCTTTTAATTATTTATTGACAAAGGAAACCGTTATTTTAAAATTGTATTATATTATCTACAGTGCTTGTTAATAACAAAACGCTGTTCAGATTACTTCGTAATTTATAACACTCAAACGTGTACAAATGTACACAAGGGTAACAAAAAGCGGTTTCCCGACATTTCCGCAGTGAGCTTTTCTAATAAAAGAAAGGATATTCCTTCGGAAACAAGGACGTTAAACTCACGTTCCGTATTTCGGGACACGATCGTACTGTGTACTTAGGCCTGAATGCGTGTCGGTACACTTGTTACAGGCCGGGGGCTATCAACAGTTCCCCCCCAAATAAGCACCGCCGAAAGCCATCTGGCCTTTCGCCAAAACTTCCATTCATACCTACCTTGTTCGCTGCATGCAATTTACTTGTGTATTGCATTCATTTGCGAGGCGCTTTCAATGTGTTTATGTTGGAACTCTAAGCTTAGTACGAAGAGCATAATTAGGAACCCGTGTAAATAATTCTTTTACTTTATTATTATATTTAGTTATCTATCAAAATAAAAATTATGCTATTGAATTTAAAACACTTCTTCTAGATTTGAAAATAAAAAATACTTTTAAGGCTTCAAACAAAACTAAAAAGATATTTTTAACCTACCTTTAATTGTTTTAATTTGGAGATTTGACGATAGTACGCCTAATTGCTATTTTGTATTTGATACGACGATGGATCTATGAGCTTAATTTTTAAGTACTTTCAATCATGTCTTATTAAATAATACATTATTCACACATTTCCTTTCAATTATTCCTACCGAGCCTCTATCAAACATAGAATTTAACACAGAATCTTTGGATTATTTGTAAGCACGCTTTATGTGTGGGATGAGTTACAACCTGCTGCAGTAGAATCTGGTGGAGGTTGAAAGTGGTAGGTCGCGGCAAAGCCCTGCCCTGGTGATGCTGAGTTGGCTGTGAACTGCAGCAAAAGCGAAGGGCCCGTAGACAAAATTTCATAGCCTGTGAATCAAAATCGTATAATGTATATTAGAATTCAAAAGTATTTCTATTTTTAAAAATATTTTAAAAATAGAAATACTTTTGAATTTTATTATATTGTTTAATAATGGCAACACAGTCTGGTTTATCCAATATGTAGCCTATGTTACGTTAATGATCTAATTTTCAAAATCTCCCAAAAATGAGTTCATCCATTTCCGAGTTTAGCCGGAACAAGCACGCACATAGCATTTAAAAATATTTTAGTTGTATGTTTCGTATGCGTTAAGAAAAACGTTGTTCACAAAATTTATCATAGACATCTAAAATTGATTTATTTGCAAGTTTAGATATAAAGATACGGTATGGTTTTAAGTTATAACATATAGCTTAATATTTATGTCAGTTTAACAAATTAAAATTAAATATAGAGTGCTCATAAATAAACAAAAATTAATCCGGAAGTTGATGTTCTATGTACATAATTATATCCAGTAACTGAACAAATTTGAAAGATTTCAAAAATACTGTAGGGAGCTTAAATTTGCTCACGGTTAGGTCTATAGCGCTTTAAACGACAGGTTGTGCATCACTTAAACAAAGGCAATTGTATGCTCCACGAAATATCGCAGTCTCGTAACAAGAACAAAAGCTCCGCTGTCGGATAAAAACTTTGAATTATGTGAAGCGAGAATAGGAAATAACTATACAAATATCTATAAATTTATACGCCTTTCGAAAACATCCGACTATTTTCAACACTTTGTTCTTCACTTGTAACTAACTTAGGGAAATAATTCTTAGGAAGATACAAATATCGAAGTTAGCACGATTACGCTTTGAGTTAGTATAAATAAAGTGAACTGTATGCTCGTTTGCCTTCGAATGACATAAAAAAAGAAAATCCATATAATGTATATTATATGGTTTTTCTTTTTCTTTTATAAGTTTTCGAAAAGCCTTAAATTTTCAAGAATATAAGATACACGGAAGAGACATTTCCCATTATATGTACTGAAAATACTTTTATATGCATATATATTTTGATATATAGATTGACAGTTCATTTTTTATAAATATAACATTACATATGTGTTAGAAATATATAACATTAAACACTAAAAATAAATTATTACCGAGTTACTGATACATTCAACCTTAGGTAAATAAATGTCTACAGAATCTATACTTATATACTTATTAATATTATAAAGCTGAAGTGTTTGTTTGTTTTAACGCGCTAATCTCAGGAACTGCTGGTCTGATTTGAAAAATTCTTTCAGTGTTGGATAGTACATTTATTGAGGAGTACTATAGGTTATATTATATTTTCAAAAAAATTTGGAATCCTTACTAAAAGTCCAATAAAACTATGCTTATACCCGACGTGAAAAAATCGAAATGAACGCGACTGAAGCCGCTGGGAGAACCTAGTAAGCTGTTTAGGGGCTACTCGCCAAAACGATGACGGGTGATAGTACTAATGACGCGTTTGATGAAGGGACGAAAAAAAAATTACCCTGACTAAAATAAGACATATTTTTAATACTTTTTATTAGCAGTATTTACGTTCCATCTTGTAAGTACAGCTAAATGAAAATAAAAAATATATTAATTTACTAAAAAAAAATAACCAGCAACGAAGCATGATAACAAAAACAACTGGATTAACATGATGGAGCGAAATAACGCTAATAAAACTTTTTAATATAATTTTTTTTAGTCAGGATCGAATTTTATTCTGTCCCTTCATCGAATGTGACATTAGTATTATCACCTGTATTCGTTTTCGGGAGCAGTCCCCAAACCCCGTGTTTAATAAATAATATACGCGAAATAAACAATTGTCGTCTTAAAGAATTCTATAGATGAGAGCAGACTTAATTTATCCTTTATAATAAATTCAAGCTAGACTTGCGTTCATTGAAATTCCATAGAAATCTTGTTCCTAACTAGATTCAGTTCGACTTTGAAGTAACATTATTCAAAAAGCGCGCCATAGACTGTCGGTAAGTGAAGGCTTTGCGATCGGAATACACACTCAACTAGAATCGATCGAAAGCCTTTGAATAACCACACGATGAATGTTGCGAGAAGTGATACCGTTTTATCAACATTCAGAAGGGTTTTATGAAACTAGGAAGCGTTATCCTTTAAATTTACTTGAGTCTATTATTAAAGTATTAAACAATTGTTGAAAATTATAAGTAATTTCTGACAGCAAAATAAACATTGAACGCCAGGAAATTCTTTAAAAAATAGAGTTAACAATCTCGATTATGCTTAAAAGCAAGCACCAAAAACTTCTTCAAAATCGATTCATTCGTTTAAGAGTTACGATGACAATCTTAGCCTTAAAACACCATATTTTTATCATTGAGGGTTCAAAAGAAAGCGAAAAAACAGAACCAATGGCTGGGATAAATGTTATATGTCTCGTATTACATGGGGAAATGTTATAATAAATGATACTTGTATGAAATACAGTAAGGTAAGATATTTATCAAAAGTTGTTTTCGTTCCCATGAGACAAGTCTGAAATAAAATATCACATTGAGAAATTATCTGGCTGTGGTACTGACTGAGGATATAGTGTTTGTAGCGAATTTACTGATTTTTTAGTTAAAGAATCTATTAACTCAATAATAATAAGGAGTCCTGAATTTCAAACCAAAATACAAAGGAAGTCAGTTCTTTCGTTTATGTAAAGTATGATTTTAATAATTTTATTAAATGCCAACGCGAAAAATTTATGTTATAACTAAGATATGCCTATCTATCTAGGCCGTTGTAGATTCTAAATAAATATCTCAATCATCATGCATTTCTCCTTATTTAAAAAGCTAACATTATCAAGACAGTTCTTGGCTTTATTTTTGTTTCCTTTTTTCATTTTATTCTTATCTTTAAAAAATCTGTTTAATTAAAACTGAGCACATAAACTATCTCTACTAATATTATAAAGCCGAAGTAATGTTTGTTTGAACATTACATGAACTTTTGAATTGAAAAATTATTGCAGTATTAGATAGTACATTGATCAAGAAAAGCTATAGACTATATAAATTTACAAAGTAGGGTTTCTTAGTAAAAGTCCAATAATGTAAGCCAATCGTAATCGTCATCGTATAAAAATATTATAAACAGAGCAAGTAATATTTCTTCGTCACGTAAGAGTAATTCTTACGCGCAGCAAGTGGGGTTGGGCATGACAGTGTTAATAACCGCAAGTTCACTTGTCGCGTTATTTAAGCTCCACTTGCCGTCTTCATTACCTGAGACTATCTTCCGAGCTTTCATTACGATATGTTGTAATTACAGCCACATTCATTAGTGAAATGGTTTAATTATTTCTCATTTTATTTCTTAAAATACACAAGGTATACTTCCTAGATCTCAAATTGGAGTAATATCATAATAAGTTTTTATATATTACAGGAAGGCTATGGAGCATATAGCATGCGATTACTGTCCAGCACAGACATCCGGAAGGAGAAATATATATGAGAGTCTATTTAACTTCAAGAATCTAAAACATTTTCGCCTGACTCCTATCATCACCTCTGTTTACATACTAAGGTTATCATTCTATTTCTTATCTTGGACGCAATAGATCTACAAATTTAGTCTTCTACGCCTATATGTCCATATTTTAAGTTCTCGTTACTTAATTTACGTCACTTCCTAGTCTTACGACTATACACTTTAAAAAGCGAACGTTAAAAGCTCCACAAATAAACTGATAAAAGTTTTAACAAATACTTACCTGTAAGCTCATT
>JAOSYY010000016.1:7094153-7105430 GCA_025727935.1 Hebomoia glaucippe
TTTTTTTTTTAATTTTTGGACGAAATTTTTTTTTTTCATTTTTTTAAGATACAGCATATAAAAATACATACAACCCCAAATTTTGTATATATTATATATTATAAATGGCAAAACGTTTGCTGGATGAGCTATTATTTGTAATAAATATTTATATTTTTTATGAATTCACCAACAGATCACCGTTAAAATTTATCTGTTAATAGTAAAAGATAACTAAAATAAAATGTTTATTTTTTAAACAACCTAATAATGTTAAATGAAATCACATAAAAATATTTAGATGTTACTCAGCTCAGAATCAAGATCATTATCAAAATGTCTTATGCTATAAATGTTTTACGATCCTCGGAAACAATTTACATAATTCTCACGCGAATGTAATGACAAGACTAATGTAAAGGGATTTGTCGATCTTACCTGCTTACGGCTGTAAAATGGGAGCCGACGTGCAATTTACGAGATTGCACGATTCGTATTGTATGTTAAAATAACGCTTCTGATTATCTTGCTGTTTACGGAAATTATTATTTCTTCATTATATATGCTATATAACATTATAAAGCTGGAGAGTTTGTTTCTTTGAACGCGCTATTCTCAGGAACCGCTGATCCGATCTGAATTTTTTTTCTGTATTGGATAATACATCTATTGAGGAAGGCTATAGGCTATATTATATTTAAAAAAATTGGGATTTTTATTAAAAGTCCAATAATTTAACCCAAGCTGTAAAAATCGAAAAGAACGCGAGCAAAGCCCCTGACAGAAGCTAGTGGTATAATTATTAACATATAAATATATATTTATTTGTGATATTAGAATGGTAGGTATTTTTTGACGAGGACGAAATGAATTACGCATTCCGTTATGGGCGACTCTCTCTTCTATAGTGACACTGCTGACGAGCCATATAGGCTCTCAGATTATATAATAAGGAATACCTCATAAAACCTCCTTAGCTTTCCGGCATTCCCATTTTCCATTTCGGATCGTGGTTGCAAACCTACCATAGATCCATAGCCCCGGTGATATCTTTTACGAATAGCTAGGATCTCTGTATTTCTTATACAAATATTATTATTTACAAATTTAATATAGTGTATTAAATTTACTTTTCAATAGCTAGTCGACAGTTATTCAGTCGATAATTAATACTAAAACTTCGGCTAGCTATTTTTGTTTAGTGAAAAACTTTCAACGTGATTAGGAAACATTCTTTTTACTTAATCAGAACTTCTCAACTTGATCACGCCGAGAAAATAAACTCCTAGACTAACTTAAAACTGGTGCCAACTTAAATAAAACTATAGTCCTTTCGTTGGTTCTATTTTATGTGATTGTTCGAAGGACAATTACCATTGTTTCGCCGTGTAATCAAATAACTTTACCGGAATTAAGTTTTCTCGCTATTTTATACGAAACGAATTGACACCTGGTCAAAATAAAGTGCGCAGATATTCGCTAAGATTTCTGTGAAACGAAACAACGTATCTTATTTTACCCAATTATAATGGCAAAAGGTGTATATGTTTCACAAAACATATACAGTTTATGTCGTAATCCCTTAAGGTGGATTTCATAAAGCTTTTAAGTCAAAGTGCATAGGAAGAGAGCTTCCAAACAACAGACAACGCTATACTGAGATTGACTCCAACATTGGTCAAAAGTATAGCTTTAGTATAGGCGTTATAAAATCTACTATACACTACTGTATATAGTATATTTACTAAAATCTACTATACACTACTGTATACTACTACACTCGTGTATCAAAGATATTTTCCATTGTATATTTATTATTTTAGATTTTTGACATAATAGAAGTCTTAAAACAGATCTGAAAGATATTTAACTAGCTATTGTTAATTAATCTAAAAATTAACTTACAACTATATCTTCATTATAATCACATCAAAACACAATTTAAAAGATGACTGCAGTCTGCATTTAGACAACATTTTTCTATATATATTATAAACAATACAGAATTGTATTTATAAAATTCTCGTGTCACAGTGTGCGTAATTGAACTACTCCGAAACGGCTCGACAATTTTTTATGAAATTTTATATGCGTATTCAGTAGGCCTGAGAATTGCACATGTATTTTTCATGCCCCTAAATATTATGGGTGGTAGAACCCTGTTATTTATTTTTTTAGACATTACTTTTTGTTACTATTTTTTATGATACAGTAATAAATATATACAAACTTAAATTTTCAACCCTCTACGATCAATCCCTATATATTTATGTAGTTAAACGTCAGTGCCCGTGTCAGCTAGTTTGTTATATAAAATAACATATTTTTTCTAAATTCCTATTGGATATAATTACACTATTTTATTTGATCATCATAAACATTTACATTAAAAGTTTGCATGTGAAACCACGGGGCATTGCTAGTCTTTATTATAAAAAATATTTTTCCAGAATCCGACACGATTTAATGACGTGGGGTGACCGTTTCACGGAAAAGGAAGCAGACTACGCTTTAGACGAAGCCCCAATGGTCTTGGACAAGAATCGAAACAATTTAATAGACTACAAACAATTTTGCAGAAAATTATGTGGCCTCAGAAAATCAAACAAAAAGGTCCTACAGGTTCAAGATTAATTTTGCCTCTCGTCATTCAACAAATATATTAGTAAACCAAATTTCTTCTATTTCAATAATTTATTTTATTATATTAGTTTAGTTATAAAGATTTTAATAAAATGTATATTTTCTGTAATCATTACAAATTGTTTAATATCATATTCTAACTTATACTTAAACACTACAAAGTCATGTATTTTAAAATTTAAATTATGTTTCTACAATGCTATTTCAAATTCGAAATTTATAAAAAATACCTCACTACAATTGTTTCTTTGTTTTATTTATTATAACCATGTATAAAAGTCTGTATATAAAGATAACTAATTTATTACAAATATATATAATTTACCTGTACATTTATAGAAATAAAATAAAAAACATTGTTTACATAAAATTTCAATATTTCCATAGACAAACAATTTGACACATGAGTCTAGTTACTACAGATAACAAGTATTGTCTTTGACACCAATTTATCATTTATCTAGACTATTAATACAGACTACATATAACACTAACAATAATAATTGTCATCAAAGGACTAGAAATTCCCGGGGCAATGATTGCATTAATTTTAATGAAATGGATTTTCAATTTTCCCCGAAGAGTCTTCCTTTAACAATCTCTTAAAAGTTGACTTAAATAATCAAAAGTTCAGCTTTTACGCTTCAAATAATTTGTCGACGGAGAACCTCTTTATCAATTAGTGATAATTGGCTTGTGAAACAAAACAAAGTTATTATTTTGAATCGATGAATTTTGAATTTTTAAACGTTATTATTTAGTCTATTATTAAGTATTAGTATTTGTGTTAGATTTTTATTAAATTTATGGGAATCTAAGTGTTTTTTTTAGTAGCTAAGTTTGTCTAGTCTCGCTTTCTCACTGCCTTGATCGTATCGCAATATGTGTCCTCATGTAATAAGGTCAAAGTAATATAGAAACTTTTCGTATTTATCCTTGCTTAACCTCATATTAGTAAATAGGCGTTGGTAAGTTTTTCCAACATGATATAGACAAATAAAATAAATGAAGTGTCTGTCTGTAACACCGAAGTAACATAGATTTTTCTAGAACCATATATAAGTGTGTATAGAAACAGAAACACAAGTTATATAATCTTTGTATATCTCTCTCTTTTTTACCCTTGATTTTTATATGACTTTCAATAATAGAAATCTAATTTTAAAAGGACTAACTTAATCATTTCTGTGTTAAGTTTATCATGCATTATAAAATAAAAAATAAGTAGATATCGATGCCACAACATATTTAAGAATTTTACTAATTTATTAAGTAAAAGAAAAATAAAAAAATTAGCTCACTTTAGTCACTTTAAAATAAGCAATTCTAAATTAAAACAACATACATACGACAGTCTTATATAAATATTCGAAATACATACAGGCTATTAGAGGACCACTCTCAAAATTGAAGACAGATGATAGTACTAATGACACCTTTGATGTGGGACGGGAAGAAAATCGATCCTGATTAAAAAAAAAACAGATTTTTAAAACGTTTTATTAGCATTATTTACACCCCATCATGTTAGTACAACTAAATGAACCAATAGTTTCATAAAAAATGCATTACTTTACTAAAGAAATGAACCAGCAATGAAGCATGATAACAAAAACTGCTGGACTAAGACTGCTAACAGCTGGAGCGAAATAACGCTAATAAAATATTTTAAAAATGTGATTATTTTAGCCAGGATCGATATTTTTTCCGTACCATCATCACAGGTGTCATGAGTACTGTCATCTGTCTTCGTTTTCGAGAGCGGTTCCCTATCACCCGTTATACTATGTCAAACTTTCCTATTGCAGTTAGAAATAAAATACCAAGCATTGGAAAACAAAACAATTCTTTAACGAACATACAATTTTTTTATACAATGTATAAATTCCTAGACTGATAACGTTAAAACAACAATAATTTATCGAACAGCAGCTTCGACTAAACCTCTAGAGAAAACTTTATGAACTCTTTATTAAGAGAGAAAATCCTTGTTAAAATTTTTCCCGACAAAGTTTCTTTAGAGACAAGGAATAAAAATTCTTCTCTTTTCACGAGTTAAAATGAATAATTATATTCTTTTATGAAGTGGCATATGCGTTTTAATTTACATACACTAATAACTCTTGGGATTAGCTTTTTATATAACATTGTTGAATTTAAGAAATAATAATATACGTATTTGAATTATTGTTCATAGATGAAAAATTCATTGTTTCTCTTGTTTCCCGGAAGTTTGTACCTCCGACCTCGAACTAGTATTACAAATGTCAAAATTAATGTTAGGCTTTGCCGCTTAAAACGCTGAAGCGATTTTGATGAATCTTTATACGCAGGGAAAAGGGGTCTTGAAGATGCTTATTCTGTATGCAAAAATGTAGTAAAAAGAAACATTTTGCGGAGATAAATTTGATATAAAACTTCCCATCATGAATTAGCTACAATTTTTGTAGTATATTACTTATAAGAAATAATAAAATTTTGCCTATCATTTAATCAAACTAGCCCTACAAAAGGGAGATGTAATCTAATCAAGATAATATAGAGAAAACATTTTCATAAAGTTAAAGTACGAGTATGTTTATAAATAAGAAATACCAGGTAAAAATATTTTTTTAAGAATTCACATTACATTGTTCTGCAAAACTTAAACGAGTGAAACCACGTTGCAGTACTAAAAGGGAATAAAATTACTAAATAACAACCTTAAATTATTTCATAAAGGATCTCGTGTTATCATTACCTTTTCGGTTCCAGCAGGCTGTCTGCGAACTAGAAATAGCGAAACTTTACTCGTTAGCTCATCGCGTTGCCTTGTAATTTAGATATAATTTAATTGAGCAATTAACCTCGAAACCCCAGCGCACACGGTACACTTTTAGCAAACACAATTTGTTTTTTTTTGTAACCAGTCTTTAAAATTACATAAGATAAGTTATTGTATCTTACCTCGAGATACCTCATAAGGTTTACGTTGCTTTAAATTTGTTATAACAATAAAATAGGAAAAAATAATAATTCGTTTAAGGCTCCCAGATCACCTGGTGTAAAAGGTGTCGATAGGGGACAGGAATCACTTGCCATTCGGTAAGTTCTATGCTTGTTTACCTTCCAAAACATAGCAAGTCTATTTACATATCCATATAGGTACAATTAAGATCTATAAATAGACAAAAATAACATAACATGTATTCCCATAAATATTGTATGAACTGACTTTTTACCGCTGTGTCACGGTAATGTTTTATAATTGATGGAAAATTAACATAAAAATATTTAATATTACATAAACTACCTTAAAATAATATTAAAAATTGTTGTTGATTTTGGCAACGCGATTTAGATCTTGGAGATGTCCATGGGCGACAGGAATCGCTCAATACAAGTATAAGTGAACTGTAAGTTCGATTACCTTCCTATCGCATAAAACAAACTGTAAAAAGTGTGTCTATAAAAACTTTTGGGTCAATATGGTGTCAACTGAATGTAGTATAACCAAATAGCCTTATAGAAGAAAAGAAAAGATGAAATATATCAGATAATCAGTTCTTACATTACGCTTCATTGTCCACGAAAGCGTCGCGAGAGTAATAATTTTTCGCCTCAAACAATAGAAATCCTTGGATTAACTGTCAAGAATACTTTAAAGCAAATGTCGGGATTTGGAAAATGCAAGCTCTTTGTGTGCGTTAGGGCTTAACCATTTAGACTTTAGATATATTAACCATTTCGTATTGTAAGGTGTTCCAATTTCGTATCAAATACACTTGATTTCCAAGTCTTCCTATAAATTTATTAGTATAAATAAAGACCGTTACAACCAAATATATTAACATATATTAACATATTGAACTGTAGAAATCAGTATCTCTAATATATTAGACGTTTTATAGATGAACGTGAACATCGCTTATAATTTTAAAACATCTGACAGTATAAACATACCATAGTAACGAAATTGCAATTCATATTCTGAATAGTATCACTTAAATAATAATAAAAAAGTTTCTTGGCAATTTCATAACTGTTAGTTATTAAACTGTGTTATTACTATTCTTCTCAAGACGTTATAAATTGCACAGATTATACAAGAGCCAAGGTAAATTCGCCTTTATAAAGTCCGTTAATCTACAGCCATTATGCTTAACTAAATAATTTTATGTGAAATATCACTCGCTGATTAGTGGAAATCCAAATTTATTCGATTAATTTTAATAATTAATTATCTCAGTTAAATAGCGAGGATAAAT
This sequence comes from Hebomoia glaucippe, assembly GCA_025727935.1. Classification (NCBI taxonomy): domain Eukaryota; kingdom Metazoa; phylum Arthropoda; class Insecta; order Lepidoptera; family Pieridae; genus Hebomoia; species Hebomoia glaucippe. Next base: position 7,101,023 of record JAOSYY010000016.1, read on the forward strand.
CACCTCAAATTAATATACAGAATTCTGTATTTAATAAAACTGTCGGTATATTCTGATCAGGATTAATAAAAGTTGTATCGGTTTCAATGGAATGTCCTAAGATAATTTTTAAAAAAATATTAATTCGCTGTATAATTTATATAATTAAAACACACCTATTCCACATTTTTAGCTATTAGTAGATGTTATAAAAATAATGTTAGCAAATTTTTAATAAAATTCCATTAGAAAGCAAGGCATTTAGATTTAAACTCATATATTGAAATAAATTAAGAAGAGATCTTCAAATATATAAATAACTAAAAAGTGTTATTTATCACTTAATAATATAAGCGTTACGCTTATTCTTTAATATATTAAAGTATATTAATCTATAACCATTTCAATAAAATGAAATAAGATATTAAATCAGTATGTTGGGCTGAGAGAAATTTATCAGGTGCAGTTCCTCATACATTATTTAATAGTATCTTCGTTCCTATAGTAGAACTTATATCAGCCACGTCCGATAGAATTACCCCTGTTTGTTTTTGAATCTAAAGAATAAAATAAATATCTGAATATTATATATCTAATATATAAAATTCTCATGTCCCAGTGTTCGTTCCCATACTCCTCCGAAACGGCTCGACCGATTTTCGTGAAATTTTATATTCATATTCAGTAGGTTTGAGAATCGGCTACTATCTATTTTTCATCCCCCTACATATAAAGGGTCGTTCACTCGTAAATTTTTATTTTTTATACAAACTTTTTTGTTTCTAGTTTCTTATGATACAGCATATGAAAATACATACAACCCCAAATTTTATAAATTTATGTGGCAAAACGACGTTTGCAGGGTCAGCTAGTAGAAATAGAAATAACATGAGAGTAGAATCATTTAGCTAATTTTTAAATGTTACTAATGTCGAATATCATATCTAACTTAACAAGCGATTTAAGTTTTTTTTATGTAATAGGAAGGCAAACGACAATACAGTTCACGTATATTAAGCAAGTCCTGTCGCCAATGGTCACCTCCAAGATCTGTAGATCTAGAAGACGAGTTGCCAACCTTAAGGCCTTAGCCATATTACATCATTTGACTTTTCAAGTGACGTTCTGCTGCCGGTCTTATTTATTTTTATTTCGAGCATTTGGAAATTCATAGACCGAAATCGAAACGCCCACTGCACTTCACGAATTTTCATTTATGGCGGTACGTGACCCGGATGGATCTTAGAATTTATTACGAGTTCCTCCCAACACATTTAATACTCGAAATGGCTGTGTTTTTTTTTAAATATTTACCCTAACTTTTAAAACAGTAATTAATATTTTAAATACATATACAGATATACATTAATTTTTAATAAACGTTATAGCGGCGCAATTTTCTTAAAGTGAGACTAGTTGATTTTATTTAAGATTTGAAGACGGATTAAAAATTATCAACATACTATTAATAACTTTAAATGTAATGTCCTTAAGCCCGTTTTACCCTTTATACATATGTGTTGTAGGATAAAATTTATTGTATTATTCTTTTTTTAGAAGTTCATAACAAATCTTATCAATATTGAGCATAGTTTACCAATCTATTACTTCAAGTATTTATATATAGATTAAATTAAAAATACGAGAACATATCTAATAAGATTTTGCATACAAATCGAAATGTAAGCAAACTAATAACAATTTAAAAAGATACGCAGCACTGCTATTAAAACTGGCGGGATGTATTCACAGCCGTGAAACAAAATAAAAAGAAAAACTTTTATTTGAGTACTCAAAGCCAGTGCCGTTACAGCTTTTGAGCAGGTTAATGTATATGGCAGCGAACAAGAGAGTGTGGGTTTAAAAAAAATAAATAGCTCTTTGTAAATTCGCGCGCGAATGCACGCGTATTGTTGGGCGAACGTGATATGATTCGCCTACCTGTATTGTGATTTAGGTGAGCCAGTTATTAAAGAAATAATAGTTGCATTATGTAAGCATGAAAAACTAGTATTATAACTAAAAATAGCTTCGTCACAAAAATGTCCACTCTGTTCTATTATATTATTTGAGTAAAATCAAAAGGAGGTTTATAATTGAAGGTTTTACTTTTTTTAGGCATAACGGAACTTTTTTGTAGCACCTCTATATATTTTAGAGTTTTATAACTGACAATAAAAATATAGTAAATGAATACTGCTTATGATAATAAAATGAATACTGATTAACATTGACCGGCACAGAGTACATAATAACAAACCAGTTGTTTTATACCAGAGAGAGGTATGAGAATAAACTTTGTATGGATAGAGATGACATTAGTTGTTGCTGTTCAGTGTAAGTACTTTATACGAATATTCCAACTAGAATGTTTACAGCATCGCACGAGAAAGTTTTCACACATAAATAACTTCACAAAAGCCAGGTAAGTCTTAACGCGAACAACGAGTAACGTTATACACATCTATTTAGTACTGTAGCTCTAAACTTTCAAAGCTCTGAAGGTTAAAATACAAGTTTGAATTCAATTTTTGAAAATTTGATTTTACGTAGTCGCTACACGGAACAATGTGAGTTATATATTTTAGAACTACGTCAAACTTATTTCATACAGTAACATGCTATTCGATATTTGATGGAATAGAAATTGCATTGTAACGATTCCTTTTTATTTCAAATGAAATAGGAAGTTGTGGAAATCTACGCTTTCTTATTATTTACTAGCTTCTGCCAGCGGCTTCGCTCGTTTTCATTTCGATTTTTACAGCTTGGGTATATTATTGGATTTTTAGTGAGGATCCTTAATTTTTTTGTAAATATAATATACGCTGTAGTATTCCTCGATAAATGTATTATCCAACACAGAGATTTTTTCAAATCGGTCCAACGGTTCCTGAGATGACCGCGTTAAAACAAACAAATATTCAGCTTTATAGTATAAGTATGGATAAAAATTATCTATAGAAATGTGTGTGCCATTAAAATTGAACATATTTTTTCATTGGGTATACGTGACAAAAAGGACTTAATATCATTTCATAATTGAAAAGACATAAAAAATCTTTTGCAGGAAAGTTATTTACAACAAAGGTTTAGAGAGTGTTTAAAAAAGTTCTTAAAAGGAAGTTCGCATATTATGTTATTATTACACAAAAAAGAAAATTTTGCTGGAAGGTAGATACACCAATAATTTGTTTAATTTAAATACTTAATATTATCTATTTTATATTATTCAGTACTATGTCATGAAATTCTTAAGCTTTTATTCCACTAGAAATTCGAAGATTGGAACTTCTCATTATCACAAAAACAATCTATTAATTAAAGGTGACTAATGATCGGTTTATCTGCAGGAAGGGTCAATCCTAATTGAGATAAAATGAATCGAACTTTCTATCAATTACGTTAGTTGCCGCAAAAACGGGCTCCGATATTGCCAACCAAAACTTGGCGTTATAAAAGCGGAAAGCTTATTTATAGCAAAACGTGACAGAATCATGAACTGTTTGACATAGAATTCCCACTTGAAACTAAACAAAGTTAACTATTTGTATAGAGGAATACACACAGCCTTTTATAAATGAATTTACTGGAAAATAACATACAAACTCTATTTGTTTCACCACATGTGCCGATTACTAACGTACTACGATACTAACGTTTTAAAAGAAAAATATTTTGACAGAATATTTGTACTATCGTTAAAGTAGTTTGTCAATTACATTCAAACTTTTTTTGCAACATACAAGTATTCTTTGTATTCATGAAAGCTCTCGTAAGCGTAAAGAAAAAGATCGCCAACAAATAAGATTTCTATACCTATACGCTGATAAAAAAAGTTGGGTTGTAACAAGATCTTCCTAAATGGGAAGCCATCAAGGACTGTTTATCTAAACAGCCTGGAACTATCGCCAGCGGTTTGAACACGATGACTTGCGGGAAGTAGCCAAGTGATTTCATTACTCTTCTAGAGATTTGTTTGGGAGAATTTTTTGTATTTGTCTTCTTATTGTAACAAATACAGAAAATTGACGTGTCTATTTTCAAGAACTATTGAATAGAGATTCACTGTAAACCAAAAATAGGTTACAGCCGCAGTCTAAATAGGCTTTTAATAAGTGGGCGTGGTTTATCGCCATAGCCCTCATTGCAGTTCTGCATTAGATATAGCTACAAACAAAAGCCTATCAATAAATACAAAATATGAATTATATACATATCTAATATATAAAATTCTCGTGTGTGGGTGCGTAATCGAACTCCTCCGAAACGGCTCGACCGAACCTTATGAAAATTTATACAGTTATTCAGTAGGCCTGAGAATCAGACAACATCTATTTTTCATCCCCTTAAGTGATAAGGGTTGTTCACCCTTAATTTTTTTTTTTAATTTTTTGACGAAATTTTTTTTTCATTTTTTTAAGATACA
>JAOSYY010000016.1:7117125-7141911 GCA_025727935.1 Hebomoia glaucippe
TAACATTGTTTAATTACAATTTTCATTTCAATTTAGAATTTTCGTATATTTTATAATCTCTAAAATAATCTAATTAGTATATATATGTCTAAATAAGTAAATAATAAGTCTTGCTGTAAAATTGTCTTCTCCTCTTCAAACTTAAACTTTTATTTTATGAATTTGATTAATGTAATGTTAAAGTGTTGATAAAGTAATTAGTGGCGTCAAAAGGCAATTTAAAAAATAAATCGCACAGTGCCTTGGCAAAGTGTTATTGATACGTAAGCGCAAGTTAAGCCAAGGGGCAATTTAAAATCCATTAATAACATTCCCGCACGCGAACGGTGACATCACGCTCACAAATCGACGATTTTACTGATATTTTATGTATATTCCACTTCAGTCTGTTAAAACCGCTCGCGTTTTTACAATTGTTTTTTCTAATCACCAAAAAGTTGTAATAGATTAAACAATTAACCGCCCATTTATTTAAGCTTTAAACAGTTTAATGCTATGCATAAAGCAATCTACAGATTACACAACGTGATTATTTTTTTTTAATGTAAAAAGTTCTAATATAAAAGAGGTTCTTGTTAATAAAACATTTATTGATTAACTTGCTGACCCCGACAACTTTGTCTGCGTTATAAGATTATATGTGGACTTTTAAATTCTTTTAATAATAACAAAAATTAATTTCCTATAGCACCATGTTTAGCACGACCACTTTCTATGGGATAATAAAGTTGTCGTGTTTATTTTTTCCTCTTGATTTTCCCCTATTTTTCACAGTTTAAATCTTCCCTGGACCTCTACGAATATTTCGAGAGATCAAAATTAGCCAAATCGGTCCAGCCGTACTCGAGTTTTAGCGAGGCTAACGAACACCAATTCATTTTTTATATAAAGATAGTTAAATGTTAAATTAGTGTACACTGCTGGAAATAGTCAAACCTAATTAATATATAATTTTCAATCATACACAGCAAACTTAACGTTAATATTAAAGTTTCTCATTTTCGAATCATTCAAGCAAGCTTCAGCTTCACTACAATGAAATAAAAGAACTTCGTGCAAATTATACAGCGTCACAATGCGAGCCGCTATGAAAATTTACATGAAATTGTCGGCCGAGCCCGTAGAAAACTTGTTCCTATTTGCATATCACGTGCAAAATAGCAAATTTGTAGGTACTTTGTTAAAAAATCTTTTTCGGGACGTAAAGAAGTTGCAGACTTACTGGGGTTTAGAGTTTGTGATATGATTAATTTTGTAATCATTTTAGATAAACACTATATAATAAGGTTTTAGCTGCTTAACTCGATTTAAATTTCAAGGTAATAAGGGATTAAACAAACAAATTGCTTTGAAAAGAAACGACACTAGACGTTAGAATATATAACTCTAGAGAAATATTTTAATTTAATATACCGTGTTGCCATAAAAATTCCTCAAAACTACAATTATTAAAAAAAATCTTTAATATAAACAGAAAATTATCATATCACTATACTAGACGATATTAATCGATTCAAGACTTCTTTACAAGAAAGTATTAAACTTTTTACCGCAAGACGATCACTTAGATTAGTCACGAACGCTAAAGGCCTGACAAAAATCGTGCACACAGCCATGTCAGTAAACGTGATTAAGTATTGTTCAATATTGTAGTTCATAAATGTACACGATAAATATTCCAAAACAGAAAATTTTTCTACCTGAATTCACCTACAAATTGCATGTACACAAACGTAAAGGAATCTTTTAGAATTGTAACAAGAAAGTCTGTAGGCAACACTGATAAAAAACTAGCATACGTGGATATTACAGAACGTTTCTAAAACAAATAATAAAAAAATCTATGCGTTACAAAATGTAATACAGCAATATACTACGGGAAAATTAAATATATACGTTGTTAAAGCTAAGTCTATTTTGCATCCACAATTTGCATTTAGATGATCACACAGATCAAACTTAATATCATTGAAATGAAATCACTCAATTAAATCGACAATACTGTCACGAAAACGTATCCGCTCCCTTTGCTGTTGCCAGCAGACTGGCGCCAGTAGCCGAATCAGCCGCCTACCCTCCGGTTACGGCGAGTAACATGAATCACCCGCCTACCCTCAGAAACAGCATTAAAGAAAAACAGAACAAACAGAAACAAAATATATAGAATAAACAGAAACAGAAAAAATAAACCGTCACAATATCATTGGAATTAACAAAATGTACAGAAAGAGAAAGGGCAATTTCCCATAGACAGACCAATCATTATGATACTATTACGCACCCGCAAGTTATTGGCCCGAAGCAGGACCTCGTCATCGTAGCGGGAGATCGCGGCGCCATCCCCGCTCATCGTATCCGAAGACAAGACCTCCATCCTTCTATGTTAGTTCTCCGTTCACTATACGTGTACGCCCCACCACGGCCGGGAATCAACACAACACTTCTCCACCATCTTCTCCAATTTTCGAGTCTCCAAACGCTCAAGTGGTACACTGGAATGTACACTTCCACCACTCCGGGTTGACGTCACATTACTAACAGAACCCACGCGCAATGACCCAGCGCCGGTCACAGAAGCTGAAGCCTATCTACGCAGTTTTTTATTAGTCGTAAAGGCACTGTCTTTGTTCAATAATGATCGCTTCATTTTTTTTTGTTCATCCCGACTTCTGAATGTTAAAGCAAAGTCTATTTTGCATCCGCAATTTGCATTCAGATGGTCACACAGATAATCAAACTTAAGATCATTGAAATGAAATTACTAAAAATAAAATAAATAAATAAACCGACAATACTGTCACGAAAACGCATCCGCTCCCTTCGCTCACTCTTGTCGGACTGCCTCGCGGTAGGTGTTGCCGGCAGACTGGCGCCGGTAGCCGAATCTGCCGCCTACCCTCCGGTTACGGCGAGTAACATGAATCAGCAGCCTACCCTCCAGTTACGGCGCGTAACAACATGATTGGTTTACAAAATGATATATTATCTCAAATTACCTCTTTTTGAATATTATAGTCAAAACATTGGTTCTCATATATTAGTAGTATATGAGCAATATAAGAATTTAAATTCGGGAAAACTAATTGAACAACCTTCTAAAGACGTGCTGAGTCTATTTCATAATAAGTTGTTAGTAATGCGTTATATACTGTTCTATTTATAAACCTAAATAAAATCTTATAAGCCTGTAGAGAAATAGGGTAAAATATCATCATATAAGGTTTTATAGCGGGATGGCGCAACAGGGCGTGTTCAAAGAAAATAAGGCCTCAGAAAGCTCCTAAATCCGGCATATGATGGATGTTTTTCACTTCGCTGTGTCAAAATACTTGTTATACAGGGTTATTCTGAACTACTAGTACCTAAATATTTTTACGAGGACATGTAGGCTTAACTAGAAAATCTGACGATTAAAAATATATTCCCCTATTTTTACATCAATAACATCGGGTAAAGTGGACTCCACAAGTTACCTATACAATACATTAAAATTGTTTTATAGTAATTTATTTATTTCCACAAGTCGGACGAATAAATTAAACAACTATTGTTTAGACTCCAATTTTCATACATACATCTATGTAATTTGGATGTTACATCAAAGTAATGCACATACAAGATTATTTTTACAGAAAGAAATAATCGTGCCATTCCATTTATTGACATAGCCCTGTACAAAATCCATTAACGAATCCGCTTTTAGCATTTCAGGTCGGCTAAACGCCGCGCCATCATGGGAGGACAACAATTAATTTTTATAGTGTTAGCTTTAGTAAAAGGTTTCAGATTAAATTTAACAATGTTTTTCACTTACCATTTTAAACTTAAGGCGACACAAAAGGAAGTGTATTGGAAACTACTTAGACTAATGCTTGTTTTTTTGTTAAGATTGACAACTAGCAGCTCGGCATTTTAGCAGTGTCTAAGAACACTCTGACTCTATATATTATCTACACAGCTAATACATATTTATAGTTAAAACATTTATAGCTTGAAGTTTCAAGTTTAAATATTTATATATATAATTAATTTACATTAAATCTACTCGAATTACTTAAATTAAGAATAGTACTTCCTATAATACTTTTTTATGTTTTTAGTCTATATGTGTGTTTGTGTCTATAACTATAGATATGAGGTTGTGAAATTAGATGTTCTACTTCATTTACCAAATCTTTCAACCAATTCTTCAATCCCTAGTGTCGTATGGAATCGAATTGTTCTTGTCTATTTTCATTTTCTTTTATTTCTCGCTGATTCAAAACCGGAATGCGTTTTCTGTATTCTGTCAGATTAAAGTTTGTATCACTTTGTACGTGTATTTTTTGTTAACAAGTTTCCATTAACAAAACACGGTAATAGAATAACTGTAAGTAACATTATGTATAATATACTGTGACGATGAAGCTACATAAAACACAATTAAATCGTATTTGGTGAGAGCGCGGCACTCGGCGGTCGGTTGTTACTTATGTAACACACTTATCTTTCCAAAAGGCAGTGTTGCTTTGTATTCAGACTGATTGTGAAGGTAGTGAGACAGGTGCAAGCTGATGTATGACTTTTACATGCTCTTTGTACCGGAATCGCGGAAATTCCGAATTCAATTTTGCAACTACCAGTCCTCTTGTGAATTCAAAACGCGGAGGTGAATTTTGTTATCCTGCCAATCTACAAAGAACACTTACTATGTATTTTTGTAAAAAGGTTTTCAGATGTTTTTTTTTGTTCGTATTGCCAATGATACCTGCTTCTTTATTCTGTTTTTAAATTGAGTAACGGGTAATGGATATGAAAATGTGTATCCGCCCACATGCAAAAGCTTACAAAGTTTTATTTATGTTCAACTTTTTATAATTATACTAGCTAACCTAGTAAACGCTGTTTTGTCATATACATTATTTATCTGCCCGATATGTATACAAAATATCATAAAAATCGATCCAGCCATTTCGGATTAATTTGGTAACAAACACCACGACACGAGAATGTTATATTTTCGATTAAATATTATCTTATATTGTTTTTAAATTATATATTCATACTATATGTAGTTTGTACGGCTGAATTTGATACTTAAAAATAATTTGAAATTTTATTACCTTGTATAACGTCCATTTATATTTTTTAAATTTATAAAAATTTTAGAAAGAATCTGTAGTTTATTGTTTATTTAATCTGTGAAATATCCGAGATTTTTAATATATATATTACTGGAATAATCAAAGCACATTCAAGATCCCGCCGGAGCAAAATAATGATAACCTTCCTTCCATATTTGTTTACACTTATTTACCTATTTACGGAGCCACTCAAAATTCACAAATTTTTTATTAGAGCACAATGTTTCAAATTGTTCGCAGTTTAAAAACGTCTAAAATTGTTCTATTTAATAAGATAAGTTTAATTACAGTAACGCTGGATGTTGCTGATTACAATGGTATTCACTCACGTCTAATATTGTTTTGACGCTGTGAAAAAAGGTTAACTTTTCACATAAAACTATCCAGAGAATTTTGTTTTTGTGCGTAAGAAAGTGTACGAAATTGGTTATGACATCAACGCCGTGTGTCTACTGTTTTATATTATCTTCCAAATTAAATTTTTCATACTTGCTGATTTGATGGTAAGTCATATTCGTAACTAAATGTTATTTGTTTAATCGTTTTTCATTTGAGCAGATACTTTGAAATTTATAAACTGAAGCGGATATGTGCCTTACGACTTTGAGCTTTTAAACGAGATACATTTTCGATGACAATATCGACTTGTCTAGCGTCTATCTGTGGCTACGTACTTAGTAAACAACTGTGTTAATTTTGATGCGCTTTTTCCCTGTATACTAACATGATCAATATGGATTTTATATAATTTCTCTGAAGAAGAACTGTAGTTAAGAGTTACATCAAAATTTTTAAAATCCTAATTACATTATAATGTTTTTTTATATAATAGCGCATACCTTAAACTTAATTCTTAATATTTACTGTCTACAACGTTCGCTAGTGAGCTAGTATTAACAGCGAAAAATAAGACAAAAACCTTTCTCGACGCTTCATCGCCTGTGGACATTCACACGATCGCCATCTGCTGTGTTACGCCATATCAGATATTGTACCAACATAATATGCCTTAAGATTGTAAATTGTTAAAAATATTTAACAAAATGCGTTATATTAGAAATGGTAAATGACAACATTTATAACAATATTGAATTAGAACTTGTCATCCTAAAGTTTATAGCATGTTTCAATGTCATTGACGGTAATCCTAATGGTAAGTAATACGTCACTCTCATGAACTCATTAATCATACAATAATGAGTTGTGAATTCGTTTATTTGTTGTATTTACAAATTTAATCAAAGACGAAACGGAATATTAACGTTCTCTCTATATAAAACTTTGTTTAAATGATTCTTAAGTTAAATTCCGAACACTCGAAATTAAAATAAATAAGGCCAGCAGTAGATCGTCACTACAGATTAACAATTATGTAATATGGCTAATGGCCTGGCAGCGCGTCGCCTAGATCTACTGGTCTTAGAGACACGTGTCGCTTAGTATAAGTAAACTAGGCTGACTTGCCTTCTTATCTCATAAAAAATAAACGTAAAAACAAAGTCAAAAAGAAAAGCTCACCATAACACCATTGTTTTACAAATATAAATTTAACAAATAAGATAAACAATTAGAAATAACTTTATTAAGTACATCTTAAAAAAGATTTATATAAATTATCGGACAAAACAAATTTCCGAAATAGCAACCCAGTGATACTTCGAAATTTTGTAGGGAACGCAAAAAAAGATTTAGTAAAATTTTATAGAATATTAAAATAAAAGACCTCCACCTGATTGAACTTCGGGTAGATTATTATTTGCTCTTATGTCTACACTTTCTTCTTTTCAAGCTTTTTCTCTAACGGTCTGAAAATTAAATTTTTATAATTAATACGGGAAACCTAGACATTATAGGAATTGCTAGATATTCATAAATATTTTAGTTAACAGCGCATTTGGTTTAGTATGCAAAAATATTAAAGTCAAACGAGCAATACAGCACGTCACAATCAAAAATTTTAACATAATTTTTTACACTTTATACTCTTTAAAATTAAAAATCGATAGGCCTATAGCAAGTTATCAAAAAAATAGACTAATAAAAGTGGAGACCAAAATCGACAAGAACTCAAGCGAAGTCGCTGGCCGAAAGTAGTGCACAATAATTTCGGTTTCTTACTTGACATTCTCATAAGCTTCCTCGATAGATTTCACCTTAATATCCGGTGGTTTCGGATACGGATAGAAATCAGGGAGAAAGTTCTGATATTCCAAACTATAGATGTGCTGCTGGATAAAATTCTTAAAATCTTTCGGCTTTGGGTAAACCGTCGCAATACCTGTAACAGAGACACAGACACTTCAAAAATAACTCCGAATAAACAAAGATCTATAGTAATTCGATACATATCTTTGCTTTTATTATTATAACCTAGCAGATTAGACAGACATGTACACAGGTCTTAAATACAAAAATTTCAAATTTAAAAACCTTTTTGAGTAGACCAAAATTATTTTTGAAATTTTGAATCAGTCGTTTCGGAGGAGTTAAATAAACACACACAAGATTATTATATCGTTATGAAAATCCTTGAAGGAGACGTCGCTGAGACGTCGATTATATATTATTTGTAAATTATGTACAATAAAAATATTTTAAATCCCTAAACGTTTGTTTACATTTTTTATCTCGTTCTGTTAGCTTTGCCATAGTCAAGATAACGATTTAGTCGATACATACCTTTCTCATAAGACAGTTTACAGATTTCTTCTGCTATGCTATACGATACTTTCCTAATATCCGACAATGGAGGATATATTCGGCCAATATTCAAATCTTGTTCGCTAACAAAGTTCGCTAAAGTCTGTAATTGTACATATAAGGACATAGAAATACTCAAAACTTACAAAAAGTGAAATATCAAGTCGATTCTTTGCATACTTACTCTAGCTGCACTCAAAAACATGAACTCAGGAATTATCCGCGCGCGTATAACTATCACACCTAGTGCCAGCCCGGGAAAAATATACGAGTTGTTTCCTTGTCCTGTGTGGTACTCCTTATCTTTATACTTTACCGGTGGAAAAGGAGAACCGGATGCGAAAATACATCTTCCCTGAAAATAATTTTCTAACTTACAACGAACATGCTCATATAATTTGATGGTATTTAATTCTTCATATTTGTTATTGATTTGTCTGCGTCAGCAATTTAGTGATAATAACTTAGCTTCACCAAGATTGTACTATGGGCGACATAGTACAATCTTGTATCATAGGTGGAAAAGTCGTGAAGTGCTATGCGTGCTTCGAATTCAGTCCATGAATTTCCGAATACTCGAAATACAAATAAGGCCTTAAGGTTGACAACGCGTCTTCTAGATCTACTGATCTTAGAGGTGTCCATGGGCGACAGAAAACGTTTAATATAAGTGAACTGTATGCTCGTTTGCCTTCCTATCGCATAAAAAAACAACGGCGTTTCGTACGGCTATTCTGGCGAGCTACACAGCTGGGACTACTATGCGAAATCAATTTTAGTCTAGTATATATTTTCGAAAGATCGTAAATAAACGCGAAGTTGATATTGTATATATGTAGTAGTCATTTCGAATCTTCTAGCATCAAATGAGTTTATAAGTCGAGCAACACTTTTGGTATAGAGAAAATACCACAAAATAGTCTTCTATTTTTATATTTATACATTGCTTTCATTTCAATTAGTGTATTGTTCGTTTTACTTAAAATTTAGAGTATTAAATGACTGGTAGATATTTATAAAAAAAAAAACTAGTGGTGCCCAGCGGTCACACTCATGTCGTAATATCTTTGTCTATGTATGATTATGATGTATCTGCTAATTTATATTAAGTTTCGTTTAAAATCAGTAATTGCAACAAACGTCTGTACAAAATTTCACGTTTATAGTATTAGTAAAAATAAGGATCATTTACTACGTATAAGAACAGGCTTGAAGTGTATTTGGTTGGGCATTCTATGGCTGAGGTGTCATCTAACTACACTCGCCTGTCAGTGGCTAATAGAAAAAGTAAATAGCATACTTCGGTATTATCAAACGCATCTTGGGCTGTACATTCTGCTCTACTAGTGGGATTAGACAAAGCGAAAATAACTGGCCGTTCTGTATTCTGTGCCATCTGTTTGAGAATATTCGACGTGAACGCACCTTTTACAGTCGAACAGCCTAAAAAAATACATGTCACATAGAAACTACTTTAATATATAAATGTCATCGCGTAAAGGAAATTAAAAAAAAACAATAAAATCTTATGACTAGCACGGCTCCGTAGTTTCGCACGCGTTAATCTTATGCTCCTATTTTTAGTATCAAACGAAACATCACAAATATTTACCAATAAAACTGACCAACAAAATTATATTTTAGGATTATAAGTAAGGAAGTTCATAAGTATATTTCTAAAATAAGTACATCAGTGATAGTTTTTGTCAAAATCAGTCCAGTCCTGCGATCAACCGGAGCCGGAGAGCACGGACAAAACATACGTTATTAGCACCTTAATAATTTCATACGCTAAAAAGCTGTTTTAATATCCCAAACGATAAAAAAATATATTTATTACTGTAGAAAATTGTAACAAACAAACCTATGAGACAGGTGGGTTTATATTTTTTAACGCATGCTTCGAAATTTTTCTCGGGCTCCACGTCTTTACCGAAATGTTTGGCGTGCTCAGGTAAACCTCCTTCTCTTTTAGACGACAAGAGTCCATTAATGTCGAATAAATAGACGCGGCTCTGAGCATCCTTAAGCGACATTCCGTCTTCGACCATCGCCGCACAAGCCAGGTTTGCGATACCCGTGGCTGCCTAACGAAAATAATTAAACGAATTTTATTACTATATAAATTGATATTGCAAAGTCAAACAGCATTTTTAAAAACTCCTCATTTATATTTTATATAGATTTGGTTTTCTTTTAATGTTATGTGTTAAATTTGTAAGAAATTAATTAATTATCTATGTTCGCGTATTAATCTCCCGATCCCGACGCCAAGAGTGACAATTTTCACATGTCTGTTTGTAGCATCGCACCGTCTAAACAAATGGGCCGGTTTTGATGTGGCACAGCTAAAACTTATGTAGGAATTTTAGTCGGGGGTATACCAAATATTCTAGCGGGGCATGGTAGATTTGCAACCGCGATCGCGGCCCTTTGGACAATGGAAATGTCGGAAAGCCGGGAAAATTTTAGCGGGTATTCCCTCCTAGTACTCTGAGAGCCTATGTGCCCCGTCACAGTCACTATGGTAGAGCGAGTCCCACATAACCGGCTAACGATACACATAATGCATTTCTATCTCGTCAAAACAACTAACATTCTAATATTACAAATTAATTTAGTACGTTTGTAATTATCTATATATCTAATTGTTAGCATTAGGTAACATTAGTATGGTAATAGTTTGTTCAATGGCAACTTGAGCCGTCTTTGATTGCTCGATATTATGTCCTAATTAACTAAACATAATTCCTACTTGACATACTGAGCTGATAGCTCATACGACGCATATAACATGAATAAACAATTATCTCCTGTACTTACGCAATCATTAATACATTATGATATTAAGTGTATGCTTAATAAATCATTGACTCTTTTGTAATTTGCTAGCTGATCCGGCAAATGTTTTGCCGTATAAATTAATGGTTGCATTTATTTTGTAATGTTAATTTGGTGTGGACTAACTTATTCATAATAATACATAGATAACCTATTCTCAGATGTGACGATACGTATAAAATTTCGTCAAAATCGGTCAAGCCGTTTCGGTGCACTATGATAAGAAACTGTGACACAAGAGTTTTATATGTTAAGTAGATAAATGCAAAATGTTATACCATACTTTGCTTTGGTGCTAATAATTTGGTAAAAGAAAGGTTTTGAAAACATAAAAATATTATTTATGTACGTATTGACTTTGATTTACAGTATTAAGAGGCGAATTACGATCAAGGAACTAACACTTGTATTAAAATAGTGTATATTTTAGTGATTAAAATACAGTTTTTCAAATTTTCTGAAAATTCGGCGCAGGAATGATTTCTGCTACATGCCTTTAATAATTCAATTTTATTCTCCAAATAAGAAAGTATATTGATTCTACATTTTTAAATTCGCTTCAATAAACAAATTGAACGATCTACTACGAATAAACCAATCAGATTATTTCAATCAAACTTAATTTGACTATTGATTGGACTATTGCAGATGCCCATTGCTGAATATTGAATACGTAATCTTATTGAAGTCTGTTATAAACTTACACTCGTATTCCAATAATAAATAAACAAAAAGCTTAACAAAAAAACCGCTTTATCAATCTTCCAAAACAAATTAATATTTGCTAAAAAGTATTATAAAAAAAATAATTGCGTCTTTGGAGTCTATGTCAGCCACAGAAACAAAATACTCGTAACAATTGTTGACACCGACTCCTAAAACCTCCTTTTTTAAGTCGGTTACACATCGTATTTTAACAAATAAAAAGGTGACTCACTGAACCAGCTCCCAAGAACATGTAAGTATATTCTGTGAGTTTTTTCTTAGTTATTCTCACTGTCGCCAATAATCCCGCAACGGCTACACTAGCTGTGCCCTGAATATCGTCGTTAAACGTACAGTATAAGTCTCTATACTGTTCCAAAAGTCGTGTAGCGTTAACCAAAGCGAAATCTTCGAACTGAAATCATTAAACAAGGTGATAATCTTATTCAATAATTAACTAGCCGATCAATGAAAAGTGGCTCATGTTACTCCTTATTATATAAAGTGTCAGGATCACTGCTCTCAAAATTGTCCAGGAGTTTACGAGATAAGCCAGAAAAAATAGACAGACCAAAGAACATAAATAATATATCAATTGTGTGACTATGTAGTGTAAATTTTGATGTTACATACTGAGTATTTTTCAGACGTATCAAGATATAGATAATAGTGTAGATAAAAGGAATAGAATAAATATATCCTAATAAAATGTTTTCCAATTAAGTTAGAAGATAGGTAAGAAGAACATAGACATTAAATAGAGTAGTGAAGTATAGAGATATCTATTACTAGTTTCTGCCAGCGGCTTCGCTTGCGTTCATTTCGATTTCTACACTTCGGGTTTCATTATTAGACTTTTAATAAGGATCCCTATTTTTTTTTTGAAAAAATAATATAACCTTCCTCGATAAATGTACTATCCAACACTGAAATAATTTTTCAAAGCGGACCAGGGGTTGCCAAGATTAGCGCGTTCGAACAAACTCTTCAGCTTTATAAGTTGTTGGTAAATTAACCAGCAATTCTCTCATTCAGCTCTCAAAGCAAGCATTAAACCATACAACGAATCAGCAATCACTCAACACATCAACTAACAAATCAATCGTGTTAATCAAATAGATCGTCTGTCCAACCAAATGAACATTTTATTATGCAAAATAATGACCTGCAGTAGAATATTTGCACCAAATCTTTGAACACAAGCTTCCATAAATTCTTGAAGGAATTCATCGTAATCTTTGCCTCGCACTCTTTTTTGACGCAAACCAATGTAAAGGGGGTCTTCTAAAAGTTTCTAAAAAAATACATGCATTTTTGAATATTGAACCTGGTGGTGGAACTCCTAATAATTGGGTTTGAGGGCTCTGTACACCCAGAACACCAGAGCACCGGGTTCGAATCCCGGTCTGATCGCAGTTGCATTTTCAAATACGTGATTTGTGTTCTGCCCGGGTACGGGCTGCCCTTGACCGGGTGAGTGTTAAAAACACAGGCATTTCCAGTATTAAACGTGATGGAAGGAACTTGTTCTGTTTGATTTATGTACCACCGTTCATAGATGGAGAATCGTGAAGTGTTAAGCGCATTTAGAATTTAATCGGAATACTTGAAATAAAAAATAAATAAGGCTGGCAGCAGAACATCATTTAACAATAACTGATATAATATGGATAAGGTATTAAAGTAAATCATCCCTTAGATCTTGGAGATGTCTTTGGGCGACAGCAACCCTTTAGCGCCAGGTGACTTGAATGCTAGTTTACATAACATAATATTAATGAAACTGATTTTTTTCAGTACTTTTATCATGACAAAGTGATGTTGATATTATTTTAATTTTATAATAATTACAAAAGAACATTATACTGAGTTATTTTGTTAAATATACGGCAAGCCTGTGATGGAATTCGTTCGTCTTCTTTCCAACGATTTAAATGCATGAAGGCGAGCCAAGCACGCTTCACTGTCTAACGCAATTTGAATTGTGAACAATTCTGATACTTTGTAATTACAGAACTAAAAAACGATCTAGATAAAAGTAAAATTATGTTACGTTGGTCAGTGAATCAATTAAAACTGATAAACTCATTTGGATTTCATTTAAATTTTCATAAATATCCATTTTAAAATATTAAAAAAATGTTTAGATGTTAAAATATTTGCTAAAATTAAATGTTCTTTATTGAAAATTCTAAAACTGACATCATAACAGATATAATCCGTTGATTCAACTAAAATTGCTATAAAAATTTTGGACCTATTTTCAATACACACTTGACGTCAATATAAGACAGATCATACTGGTAATACTTGAGCTATACTTATAATAAAAAAAAACTATTTGTATAGGATTAGTGTTTTTCTATTAAATACAGAGTTAAATCCAATAACCCTGTTTGTTATCTACCAACCTGATTATCGGTTCCCACGTCTAAGGTAATAGGGAGACATTGATGTGGTTTTATACCCGCCAAGGCTGTATACAAAGCCAATTTGCCAACAGGAATGCCCATACCATATGCCCCTAAGTCTCCCAAGCCTAGAATCCTCTCACCATCAGTAAAAACTATGGCCCGTACATCTGGTTCTGTCCTGAAATATTATCAATTTATCGACATTAGAATCATCTATATCAGATAATCAAAATATTTTTTAATCCTAGAATATTCGCAATTTCAAAATTCGTGTAATATGAATTCACCCGTATTTATGTAACGGAATCTATGAACTCAATTCGCACGGTTGTAAGGTAATTATTTAAGGTACTTTCAAATAATCGCCACTGTTG
Organism: Hebomoia glaucippe; assembly: GCA_025727935.1. Taxonomy (NCBI): domain Eukaryota; kingdom Metazoa; phylum Arthropoda; class Insecta; order Lepidoptera; family Pieridae; genus Hebomoia; species Hebomoia glaucippe. The sequence goes on from JAOSYY010000016.1 coordinate 7,131,283, forward strand.
AATCATTACGACAAGCATATAATTACTAGCTAAATCAGTTAAGAAGCTTAATTTTCCTAAGCTAAGAATGATGTCTACATAATCAATCGCACTATCTTTAATAAATATAGTTTAAAAAAGTAAAAACAACTACTGAAAGCACCAATTTAAAAGTACTTTGTACATTCTTTTAAACTATTATTTATACATAAACATAATCAAGACTTTTCCCCGTAGGGGTAGACAGAGAGCACAACTTTACATTTGCTACGGTCCTTACAAACTCCTTTCACGTCATCTATTCCCATTAATGCTTTTATACACGCTCGTCAAAAACTCACGCCTTTCACGTGGTCTTTCCTAAAACGTCCTGGATTTGGTCTCGATGTAACCGTCTGCGTCAACCTCTGATTTTACGATTAACACTAGCCTTATATACCTATTTTGTCAGCCAGGCTCTTTCAATCATTATAACTACAAACCTTAACCTATATTTGAATGACATTATTCTTGTTATAATATATACACGGTCCTTATGATAGTGTATCGGATCTTACCAGTTCTGCAGAATTTTGAAAATATGCCCTCTATCATTAATTGTAATGAAGAGCCCCCGGGGTCTCTTATAGACTAGACCAAACTTCTGGCAAGCTAAACCAACAGTTGGAGTGTACACAATTGGTAGATACTTCTCAATATCTTGAGAAATCAAGCTGAAGAATAGCTTCTCATTTGTGTCCTGGAAAAAGTTTTAATTTTATAAAGCACTTAAGCGTATACCAGGTTTTAGGGAACCGGTCTCGATATCGAAGACAGATGATAGAACTCATGACACCTTCGTTGATGGTACGGAAAAATTGGTCCTAACTAAAAAAAAATCAAATTTTTAAAACGTTTTAGTAGCGTTATTTCGCCCTATTATCAAAGGTGCCATTAGTACTATCACCTGCCTTCGTTTACGAGAGCAGTCCCCTAACAGCCTGTATATAAACTTACTAATTATCATCTCGTCTAAGATTTTTCCCGAGGAGTTAAAATAAAAATAAAATAAGTACCGGCAGCAGAACCTCATTGTAAATAATAACTAATGTAATACAGCTAAGCTCTAAGGTTGACTACGCGTCCCCAAGGTTTATATTTTTGGACAGGAAGCGCTTAACACCAGGTGAATTGTATGGCTTGCCCTTATGATACATAAAAAAAATGAAAAAAGGTCTGTAAAAATATACCTGAAGTTCGACTAAATACAAATATTTATTTAGATCGTATTTGTATCTATCCAAAGATATCCGACAGATACTAAGTTGTTCCTCTTGTGTTTTGTATAGTGGAGCCAATAGTCCTTGAAGTCCAAGCGCCTGTCGTTCTTCTAATGTAAAAGCAAGGCCCTAAAAAAATATAGAAATGTAAAAAAGAAATTCTAGCAAATCTTTCAGAGTACCAACGCCTTTGCGAGAATAAGAAAAGCGGTGCATGACGGATTCACACGCGTTAATTTTGGGTGTGAAAAGAAACTTCACAAATTCAAACACTAGCCAGTGACATGTCCGATAGAATGAGATTTTAATGCTTCTGTCTTGCTAGCTAACTATTTTTCTAAAATGAACGTAGCTTATCTTACGCGTCATAAGTATCTGCTAAAAGTCCACTCAAAATCGGTACAGCAGTTACAGAGATCAGCCTTACACTAGACACACACGCAAACAAGTGTTATAAACGGTATTTTTTCTTCTGTGTACTTTCATTCATCATTATTTTTAAAAATTGAAGTCTGACATCAGATTACCCAGATGTATTTTATATAAAATCCCATGAAAAATGAACAGGTCACTTCACATCAAAGCAATCACACATTACATTATTGAATGCCTTTAAACGAACCAGATTTTCCTGTTCGTCAAAATGAAAAATCCCCTTGTAAAGTTAACTAATTTCGTCGTCAAATAAAATACAGTAAATAGGCACCTTATTGAGTTTGGGATCTCGTAAATGATCAATTCCTCTTAACAAGTTCCGAACCATACCGACTTCCTGATAATGACGGGATTGTACCACTCTGAGAGAGTTCGTTAGTTCCAAGGTCTTACTTTTGTTTTGTCCAATTAATATACATAAACTGAAATATGTAAAAGAAATTATATTGCTTACTAGCATTTTCTGGTCAACGATTGTCAAATAATATTAATCAATAGGTCAGTAAATATCAATATAATGCAAATAGAAGGTAGACTACATTTTCTTTTTCAATGTTTTACGCAAATCTCGTAACTAGCGAAACTTTATTGTCACTGAACATTGGGAGTAAAAGTCTAACAGAAATTTTTAATCATCAAAAAGGAAGAAAACTTCTAATGAAAGTTAAGGTGTTAAAAATATAAATTACAACGAATACTTCCTCAACGAAAACATTTTCAAAAAAAATTATAACGAATAAAAGTAGTCAAGACATTTGAATTCTTCTGAGCAATACTCTTGTATGACACGTTTTCTTTTTCTCATAACTCTGTCAAGTCACAGAAGTGTACGAGGAGGGATCAAAAAGTAGTGAGAACGACATACTCCTTGGTAAGAAAAAAATAAGTGAAACAAAACTTTTTTTTTAAAGAAATCGAAGCCTTGGAAAAAATACTGGACTCGGTGTGTAGAGATTCGGAGACTATGTAGGAAAATAAACTAATAAGTCATCAATAGTCATTATATTTTATCTCATTCTCACTACTTTTTAATCCCTCCTCGTAACTATTGTTTTTAACACTTTTAATGCGACTGGTTCTATCAAATTCAGAACCGGTAGTCCCGGATTAAGTCCTTGGAAAACAATGTTAAACGTATTATATTATGTTACGAAGGAAAACCGACCTTAAACCAAAACGTCTCCTACTTATTCCATTATTAGATACCGTTCTGGCTAATCTTCAAATTGGCTGAAACGGAATTTCAACTAGTAGTAGTAAGTTATGGTACTTTTTATGTAATAGAAGACTGACAACAAACTTAATCCTTTACCTGCATACATAAAAAAGACGTGTGAAAAATGGCCAAAATTAAACGCTATTTCTGATAATGCACTTACCAATTCAACTACGTCTCTATTTGCATCAATTCGAACCCATTAATTTGTATACACAAAATTCTTGATCACCAAAAAATTTAGCACAGGAAAAAAAACAAACAATATAATTTTCGAACATTTTAATTAGTAACATCCATTCATAATCGTATTTAACAATTTATACTAAGAGCATACATTAACGACTTTCATTCCAAACGAGTTACAAGAAGAATAAACATTTAATTGACCTAAATCTGCACTTAAGAGTAAACCCTGGTAACGAAACGAATACAGGAAATATTGCGACATAAAACATAGATTAGTCAAACAATATAAACATTCAAACAAAACTTTCTTTTATATGTTAGTTCAAAACTATATTTTCTATCGTCACAGCAACATAATCACTATGTATCTTTAGATACGAGTAAAAATAAATAACTTACATACATGAAGACGTTGCTTTAATACTGGAATAACTGTCAAAGTTCGTAGAACCTTTTTTTTTTCATACGTAATAGACTACTTCCGCCACATTATTCAATGAAGTACCATAGATCTATTTAATTTTAAAAACGAAATAATAGTGAACTTTTGCAAGTTTTATGTATATCTGCCTGTATATTGTAGCTCGTAAACGAATGAGCTGATTTCGATGCGTTCGTGAAATACGATCTATATACTAGAAGTCAAAAAGGAAAACAAGGAATTTTAATAATTACATATACAAATAATAAAGAAAAAAGAGACAGTATACAATTTTAGATTCGGTGAGAATCGACCCGCATATCGGTATAACGCAAGTTGTACTTACCATTATACCGGATCGTCGCTTAAAAGAAATTTCAACTCAACGATTTTTAAATCTTTATTTCCAGTTATTCCGGTCTTAAATAGTTATCTATTTCGCTCAGCGAACACGCCTTATTACATCATAGAATACTGAACACAATACTAAACATTATACCGAGTCGAAATATATGATTTATTAAGTCATTTGTCTATTTTAAGCTATATCAAGAAATCAAGAGGCTTCCAATCCACTCTTTCAGAGTACGAATTTTATGCGAGAACCGATATTAATACTAAGAAATTTATGTCTTAGAATAAATACAAATACAGTGGATGTAAATCGTCATAATTTAAAATAATGCTGCGGTGACTAGAGTTTGATATTCAATAAATAGAATAAAAAGCTTACAGCCGATATGCATACTATAAGAAATCAATAAAACATTTTTACTTAAAATAAAACGGATACAAAGAAAAAAAACTGTCGATCAATAATACTTGCAATTATGATTTACAAATCTTTAAAAAATATATTCATACGTGTAAAAGCGTTAACTGCTAAGAGATTAGGAAATACAACCTTCCTTTACGATAAGCTTTAAGAAAAACGCGAAAGGAAATCACTCGCAAAATATAAGTGCAATAAACATTAATAATTGAAAATAAAAAGATTAAAACAAGGCCACAAATACTAATCTAACATCGATTTGAACATTGTTATATTATGAAACTACCCTACAAACACATACGTGACAACTACGTTACAATTTATTTGTGAATACACAGATTAGTCATTTAAATGCCTGCCCAAACAGCTAACTGAACTGTCCAATTTAAAAACCTATTGTAGATCCGGGTAATTATTAATTTTTTATGATACCCCAAAAAAACCCTTTTTTTCATGAAAAAGTACGGAAGATTTTTGAACACATAAAACACGTACCTTAAACAATTTACGTTAATAGTTTAATAACATGATAATTTTTTCAGTATGTCAAAAAAATTGTAGGACATTTCTCAACAAAAAATCTTTTTACACAATTAAAATTAATGAAAATTTTGTCAATAATCAAATCTTTGACGACACATAGACAACATTTTAAGAACAACAAATGCCAAAAAACATGACCGATTGTAATAAGACGTGATTTTTTTATAAAAAAAACTTTACAGCAATTTTTCTTAGCAAAATGGTTTCTTGGGACATCAGAGAAAACTTTTTAAGAACCACCCTTTTGTATATAATACTATTTAAGATTATTTATGTACATATTCCGTAATCCAGAACGAAAATCCTAGCGTGTTCTACTCGCATACTATATTCAGACTTGTTATTAGAATTTGTATTATATAAATGCAGTTTTTTATAAATTTGTATCAAGCTGTGATTGGGCAGATTATATTTCAACTTGATTTTTTCGGATGGCAATACACACGCTTATAAAAGTTATTTCACAATGTATAAATACCGGTAATTTCAGTTTTTCTCCATGAGTAAAAAAGATGAAATACTCCTATGCAGTTCCGAAATCTAATTTCTTTAAAAACAACAAGTTTATTTTATAAAATTTGGGTACAGAGTGAAAAATAGATACGAATATTTTAACGTATGTGAAACTTCCTCCAATCAAAATAAACGTCTTTAAAACAAGACCCTTGTTTTAAACGCTAGTATTGCCATCGCTGTCAAGTACAGAGTAATTAGAACGAGTACAGTTTGTATTATCTATGTTACAGAGGTATAAACACTTTGTGTAAAAATGGACATAAAATAGCATCTCCTTCGAGGCGCCGGAACATTAAACGTCTTTAATGATTATTTTTCTACTCATTCTATATTATTAATACGGGTTATTACATATAATATATAGATATATATTTTATCATGTCTATAGAGAAACGTAGTTTTGAAATTGAGAAACGAAACTTTAAATTAATACAGACAATAGGCTGTTTTAAAGACATTGAATTTGGAAATGGTAACTACCCGCATTAATGTGATAGAATAAGATGTCAAAGAGCTAAAAATTCATAAGTCGCGACACAGAGAGGTACAATAATACTGATTTAAATGTTTTTCGGCACAGGTTGGATGGGTCTTACGTTGAATTTCTCTTCGGGTTTCCAGTCCCATACGACCGGCATGGAACTCTCGTAATGGTAGCTGTACATCTGGTTTGAGACGTGTTTTGCTATATCTTTCGGCTCGGGATACACAGAGGCGAGACCTGCATTAAACATACATTACATTATCATTGTTAGTAAAAGAATACAATATCAATAATCAAAAACGTTTATTCGTACAAACAATTATTCGTACGTACGCGTACGTATATGTTACGTCGAAGTTGGTACTGTACATTTCATTCTAAAAATTACAAAGTAATTTAACTATGACCTAGCCTTTTTCATGTTGTTGAATGTTACGGAGGAAGTTGAAATAATTTATAACGGTTTTACAGTATTTTATATAAGAATAAATTTCTTAAGCAAACTGTACGAAAAACTTTTATTAAATTAAGTTAAAAAATAGAGCGCTATAAACTTTAACTAAAATACCCACTTGTATCAAAAATACCTAAAGCACTTTTACAGTATTTTTTTTAGTTCTGACAAAATGACAACAATCTAACAACGAATAATACAAAAATAAATCGAATTTAATTTTTTACTACATTACTATTTTTTTTAAATATTCCTCTAAGCCACAGCCTAATTTTGAACCCACTATCAACAATCTAGCTAAAACTGTTATAATTCTTACGCTATATACATCTATTGTCATTAATAAACAGGATGTAATTACTTAAATACCGTATCTCTAGCATAAACTATTTTACAGACCAAGTGATAAATTTTAAGTATGACCTCACTATGAAAATCGTCTAGCAAGACTAACATAAGCAGTCAATGACATGGTAACAGTCTGCCCCTGCATCTCGAGTAATCGATTTTCGGATACTCTGGCCATTCGTACACATCCGGTACCTGAGCCTCGTATCGATAGTTGTACTGACGTAGTTTTATATGTGTTTCGAAGTCATCCGGCTTTGGGTACACACTTCCATAGCCTGATTGAAATTTATTATTACTTATCGAAAAATAAATCTCCTGTCACTGAATCTATGGCAAGTCCAACGAAACGAGATGACAATTTAAACACGCTTTACTAATTTACCATGTTTCAGCAAGATTCTAATATCTCTCACACTCCATACCGTTAGAAGCTGCGGTACTTTATTTGTTGCGTATTTTTAAATGATATGGAGAATCAATCATGTCCCAAGATAAAATAATTATTATAATTATACATTCAACTTAATTTAGGGTTACTAGATTTTTATATACTTATGTTTGTATAGACTAAGCCACAAAATTGTTGTTGTAACTATTTATAATAAAAAATGGTATGCACCCCTGAATTTTATTTACATTGTTCATCACGTTTAATCGCTCTTGTTACGCATTGGGCCCTAATAACATTTTGAACGTTTATAAACAAAATACTCTCGTTTCCAACTTTGTACAAATGATAAGGTAAGAAAACAAACAGAAAATAATTTTTTACAAAATTTATATAATAAATTTGTAAACTTATATTACCTTCGTCATAAGCCATCTTGGCCACTTCAATAGCAATGGCTAGTGACACTTCCTTCACTTCAGAAAGAGATGGATATATGCGCCCAATCGCCAAGTCCGATTGGCTAACGTAATTCGCTAGAGTCTGAAAATTTACAATATGTCTTTTAAACTTAATTTATTTTTAAACAAAATAAACCGTATGTTTTATTTAATTACAAACATTCTTAATTTTATTATGTTCTCTATAATTAATAAATAATACATCACAAAAATAATTAAAATTACATGTTTAAATACAGGTATATTGTTGAAAGTTGCATAAATAGTAAGTTAAATTAATGCCACAAAAGAAAAATGCTTGATTATATATGTACTTATAGAGAATTTCTAAACGACAGGCAATATTTTTAAAAACTGTGAAGCTTTGAATGCTATAACTTAAATCAATATAAATGGTATTATATATTGTCTAGTTTAGCTGTATATAATATATAATAACTTTGTGCAATATCCTTTTTTGGTGGTTTGGCTGGACCCAAATCAATGCACACACGTTGTGTTTAATAATTCATATTTTTTGCATTTCTTTGTATAGTCAACCCAATGTGTGGATCGAATTCAATAAAATAAGTTTAAAAAAAATAAACTCACCCTTGCGGCTGTGAGGAACATGGTCTCGGGTATGTGATGAGTGGCCGTCGCGATGACTCCCAGCGCAATTCCAGGGAAAATATACGAGTTGTTGCCTTGTCCCGTATGGTACTCCTTGCCATCGTACTGAACCGGTGGGAAAGGCGATCCAGACGCGAAGATACAGCGACCCTGTCAAGAGGCACATAAAAATATTGAAGTAGCTTCATTTTTACACAGGATAAGCGTTGTACCGCGATTCTACTAGCGATAACAAAAAATCATTTGAGATTTACATTATTGTATTATGTATAATACTGACGTCGGTGTAATCGTAAGCATCCTGCGCAGTGCACTCAGCTTTGCTAGTAGGATTAGAGAGCGCAAAGATAACGGGCCGCTCAATGTTCTTCGCCATTTGCTTTAACACGTTCGGATTGAACGCGCCGCCTACAGTCGAGCAACCTGAAAAGTATAAAATAAGTTTTAATAATCTTCAAAAACAGAAACAATGATAATCTATGTAATCTGTATTAATAGATAATTAATCCATCGAAAATCAATGTTCGTAAGCTGTTCTAAAAAAAATTACTTTCTCAAATTAAGATAATTATCGACGACTTTTGTTATTTTCGACTAGCAATTTGAAACGCTTTGAATATATTTCTTTATAAATCATATCCTATGAGTTTTTGTAAAATATGAGATTATATCTATAGCTTTATTAGAATCCGTTCAGCAGTTTTCCTGAGTACCAAAGAACATACATTCTCACAAACAATCGTGTTTCTAAAATTAATTCGTCTCAAACTTATTGCAACCTCCACTGCCATAGCAAGAAACTCTAAGAACTCTTACCGATAAGACAGCTAGGCTTGATTTTCGCTATGCACCTTTCAAAATCCTTCTCTGGTTCTATGTTCTTGCCGAACGCTTTCGCGTGCTCCGGTACACCTCCTTCCCTACGCGTAGATAGAAGTCCATCCACATCGAACATATAGACTCTGTCGCGGGCTTGCTCTATTGTTAGACCCTCTGATACCATGGCCGCCACAGTTAAATTCGCAATACCGTTCGCAGCCTGAAACGTAAATCGAGAAATTATTGTTTTCAAAATCATTCATATCCTAATTAATACTATAAATAATCTCAAACATATGTTTGTTTCTTATACTTTTCTACATTAATCGCCCGAACATTGTCGTATTTAATTTTACGAAAAAACATCTTATAATTGTCACAGCTTCACTTATTACCTATTTTAGCGCATTCAAATTACTAACTAAAACAAATGCTGGTACATATATTCTTTAAATTTTATGAATTAATAACTTTGTATATGGCAAAATTATAATGCAGAGTTCAGAGAATTAAACGCAGTTAAATTTGAGTATACTCAGATACGTTTTATATTGAGTTCATAAAAACACTCACAGATCCAGCACCGAGGAAGAAGTAAATATTTTCACTGAGTTTCCTTTTGGTGACCCTGACGGCGGCCATCAAACCCGCGACCGCGACACTGGCCGTCCCCTGAATGTCATCATTGAACGTGCAGTACTTATTGCGGTATTTTGCCAGTAAACGTCCTGCGTTGCCTAGAGCAAAATCTTCGAACTGAAACGATATACAATAGATATTACTTCTTGGTACATTCTATTTTACATTTTAACATAAATTATAATCTAACCATTTAAATACATTAGTGTACAATAAAATACTTATATGCAATAATGATGAATGTATGGAAGAGGCGCTTAATTCTTTTTTTATGCGATAGGAAGGCAAACGAGCATACAGTTCACTTATTCTAAGCGATTACCGTCGCCGATTGACACCTCCAAGGTCAGTAGATCCGGAAGACGCGTTGCCAACCTTCTAGCCTTAGCTATATTACAAAAGTAATTAGTCAAATTATGTATAGCCTGATTAAAAAGTATATTTATTTTAATGACAACGTATACGATAATAGAATTAATTCTATCTATTTAAAAGTAATACGATGCTCAAAAATGTCTCTGAGAACATTATATTTTTGTCTACATAAGGCTTACATTCCACCAATGGCCATAAACAACTGCGATCTAGTTTACACTGATTTCACTTCAGTATAATCCGACGATTACGTGCAATTTGATTTAACAAGAGGACATTTCAAATTACTGCAATTTGGTAGAAATTCGAGATACATACAATTGAAAATGAATACTGTCTACGCAATAACACGTGTCTATACAGTGGTACGAAGGAAACGAATACTCATATTAGGTTTATTAGTTACTATTATCTTATTTATTTCTACTACTACATAAGATACCGCGATATTAGACGTACGTTTTATATTACTATTTTTTACACCATGCATTATATTATTGGACTTTAAGTATGGATCCCTATTTTTTAGTATAATACAGCCTATAGCCTTCCTCGATACTATTCAACACTGAAAGAATTTTACCAATCGGACCAACGGTTGCTGAGATTAGCACGTTCAAACAAACAAAGTCTCCAGCTTTACAATATTAGTATAGATAACGATGATCATATAAAAGTGGGCTCAGTTACTTTGCAAGATTAAGTTCTAGTCAGAA
>JAOSYY010000016.1:7142011-7162882 GCA_025727935.1 Hebomoia glaucippe
AAATTATCTACTGTTATTTCCGGAAATAATCAAAGCGAAAACTTTTGTGTTTATGTCATTTAGTAGGTATATAGATGTTTTACATAATATAAGGTACCATGCAGACTCATTTAGACTGTTATTTAGGTAATTCATAATTTAACCAACATTTCAAATACTATGTATAAAATAAACTTATGTAATCTTTAGTTCGTGATTGAAAACAATAAACATTGTATCCGAATGGGAAGTACCAAAGAAATCGAGTAATTATTGTTATATTCTATTTATGAAGTAGGAAAACATTATAGCTAATAATATAATTGAAGTTAGATAAATAGTACTATCAATGTTGAGTACTAATTTTACTTTTCAATGTCAGGTCATACACGCTATGACCTAGAATTAAGCAACCTATCGCAATACAAATTTGTAAGGTACAATACATTGTAATACGTCAAATGGTTTTTAACTGTAACTGATTTTGATGAGGGACTATCTGTAAAGCCTTGATTTGAGTATAAACATATAATAATGAAGTTCTGTACGGCAAGTCTTAACTACTTCAATATTATTATTTTGGTAGTTTTTGTAAAAACTCGAGTGGACTTATCAATGTGCAGTTTTCATTTGAGATATCGAGGTTATTATCAATTGATAGTAGATATCGTAATGTACTACGTCCGCGTTTTGTTAGTTATATTTTTTAGTCTGCAGAATCGGAATTTTTAAAAATACGCATAGAGTTTAATTTGTACTTTTTTTTGCTAATTCTAGTAATAAGTGAGACGAAAAGTTTGGATCTCCCTCTAAGAAGAGAAACACATAAAAAATAATTATAACTCTTTTAGAGAAGTAATTTAGAGGCTGAAGATTTTCTGAACGATTTCTTGTATATAATATGGTACATCAATTCACAAGGATATCCGTAAAACGGCTAAGACAATTAAGAGTAATTAAAAAATACTCAATTATAAATACATTGACGATGTCGTAAAATTTGTATATATAGAAGTATATTAGTACGTACAGACATACAAAATAACTACAGTAATAGCATTTTTCTAGATATAGTAGACTTTGTGCTCTTTATAAATACATCTCCCTCGTTTCCAGTTGGGGTCCTGTTAATGGGTTGTGAGAGCTCGACAGTCTATATACCGACTTGCTGCATCAATGCAACAAAAATATCAGCAGTATTAAATCAATGGCCAAAAACGATGTAGTACTTAAAATATACAATTCAATTCAAAGAATTAATGTATATAATAAAGAACATATTTTCATAGTCTCCGCGCGGAATGGATGTTTTTTTTATTATGGACCATATATTAAGAAAAATAAATAAAATTTCTAAAACACGCAAGTTACTCGTTGCATCAGTTTTCTGTAAGTAGAAGTCACGTCAAAATCGTTTCAAGGATTAGCCGACACAAACAGACGGACAGACAAAAATTGTACAGCGTTGGTAGATGTACCGTGTATACATACATATGCCACCGGGCTAAAAACGCGACGTCCCCCAAAAAAAAAAAATTAGTAAAATGCTGTTAATTTAATATGACAATTAGATATTCTAATTTTATTTATTTATATCAGCTAGTTCCAGTCCACTGCTGGGCATAGGCCTCCCCCAAGGATTTCCAAAGCGATCGGTCCCCTGGACCAACATCCAACGGCACAATATACTTGTATAGATATTGATAATTTTACAATATGTTTTAAAGTTCAATGCATATTTTTTTATATTCTGTATAATGTAAATACTATTTAAAATCTCATATTGAAATGTAATATTCATCGCAAGGCTATACCAATCATAATGGAAATGGTAATACATAGGAAACATTGTCAATGTATAAAATATCTACTTATTGTTTCTCGATGTGTTATTGAATAATTAATTTGAATGATGAGGTAAATTACACACAAAGGACAATAAATGTGTATTTTAGTTTTGTGGAGAAAATTCATATAACTATTGTATTATGTGAAATGCTTTTTGTGTCACGTTTTAATTCTATAAGTGACGACCATACGCCCCTTTTGAAGAAAATACGTGTTAAAGTTCGATAACATTACCTTAATATCAATGAAACAGACACAGAAATGTGTCTCCCGTTGAATGATTGTATGCATCTGGGCAACAAAACTCTACGAGTTTATACATATAAAATAAAATAGATATGTCCATTTGTAATGTCAAAGTAAATATTTATCTAAAAAATACATAAATCGTAAACCAATCTAAATGTATGTGTGAGTATATACACGTAACAGAAACACAATTTTTTGTATGTGTCTGTTTCTTGTAATACCTCAAGCCGACAGACCGTATTTTACGAAACTTTCACTAATATTAAAATTGGTAATCGGTGCTAATTTTAATTAATCATGTATACTCAAAACTAATGTGGGCAAAACAGCGGGACACTACAAGTAGTAACAACATATATAAAGAGAATAAAATCTATTACGTAAAAAATATTCATCACGTAATGTTTACGTGACAATGATTCTAAATAATATTGCAAATCAGTCACAAGTTCCATTTTAAACTGTACTTATCGTAACAGATAAGACACTACGATATCATAGTAAAAGTGTCTGTCTGTGATTGCAATTACAAGTATGTCATAAGATAATAAGCGATAACTCAAATATTCACCGTGAATTATATCACTTTACGTAAGCAAAGATAGCGAAGGATTTCTTTATCAGAATGACTTGTAAATATTACAATTGTTTTGATAAAAAAACATCGATCAAATATTTACGGAAAAATATGTTACGCTAATGCTGTAGATTAAATATACACTTTCTTTTATAAAAAAATAGTAATAAAAAGATAGTAAATTTTATTTTATACTATAGGAAGGCAAACCAGCATACAGTTCGCCTATACTAAGCAATTCCTGTCGCCTATGTACACCTCGAAAATCTAATAGACTCTTTGCCAACCTTAAGACCTTAGCTATATTACAACGTTATTGACGTTGTGACGTTCTGCTGCCGGCCTTATTTATTTTTATTTCGAGTATTCGGAAATTCATAGACTGAAATCGTAACGCGAATAGCACTTCACGACTTTTCCGTCTACGAACGGCGTCTACGAAATGCATTTTGCATATTAAAAAAACACGTTACTAACATTTGAAATGTGATTATGACATGTCCGCATACCTTTTAATAGATAGAGCGCGAAATCGCTTTACATTAAATAAGGTATGACGATAATTTTCACTCTTCCAAGGACAAAGTATGTATATTGCCTTAAAAATCATTGCTTACAAAACAAGATCGAATCTAGTAATTTTTCTTTGGCATATGAGTCGTGAGCATGGATTTCTCTGTGACCAACCTTAACCCTGGCCAAATTACGGCGAATATTATTCAATGACGTAATGCTACCGGTCCTATTCTTCTATTGAAAAATATGTTTATAATTCTATACATAATCAATTATTTATTTAAGGATATAAAACCAGTTATATAAAGACAAATATTCCAGCATTTTTTATTATTTATCAATAATAATAACGAGTATTTTCTTGATAAATGCAACTGAATGCTATGTACTAATCACTTGTCAAATACACGTATTACCGAGGAACGAACAATCTGACTCACTGAGAAGAAAATCCTACAAAATTAATATCTGACGTTGGTTAGTAAGTTTTCTTATGATTTATGTCATTTTACACTTCATGACACAAAAAATGTAGGCCTTCAGTCCGTAAGGCGCCTTACGTGCTTATTGACATTGCAATCTTAATGGGATTACACCCACATAATTTTATTTTACACTGTCTTACACTTACGCACGTACTATACTTAAAATACAAAAATCTGCGTATCAAGACAGTTTTATTTTAGTATTTTGTGCCATTGAACTCGTAAACAAAAATAAATTCGGTACTGCACTGTATGATACAGTGACTCTTAAAGCACATTGACTCAAACGATATTCATTATAAAATCGTAGTAAGTCTGTTATAAATTTACGTCTGTTCTACTGATCCAAAATTAATAAGTTATAGCATAGAAACTCTACACCAGAGGAAGACAGCTAAAATTCTATCGCGAATAAATTTTCAGAGGTTAAAAATGAATTCAAATTTGATTTTTCATGATGGCTAATTCAGCCTTTCCTTACAAATTTTATAAACGCGTAAGTTTATATATATGTATATAAGGATGTTTATTACTCTTTCACACGAAAACAAGTAAACGGATTTTTTTAAACGTTATAGACATATTCTAGTAGCTCATACAACCTAATACCACACAAAATAACGCTACATTCCGCTATTAACCGCATATTTTAGATATTTGTCCAAAAATTACCTTTGATAATAATACGCATACAACAAATATTTTCAACAGTTCTTCCACAATAATCACCTTACTAGTATAAGGAGTGTAGAGGAAAAAAAATACTGTTTTGTATATAAATAACTGAAATAAACACCTACCAAATATGTTAGATAAACAAACTCGCCTGCAAAAGCGTATTCTGTCCGTATCTCTGCACACACGCTTCCATGAACTCGTCAATGAATTCGTCGTACTCTTTGCCTCTAACGCGCCTTTGACGTAAGCCGATGTATAATGGGTCTTCTAGGAGGTCCTGTTAAACAAACACTCAACTCTATTATCTTGTAATTGGTAACGCAAGTTCTCACTCAATGTTCTTTTACTGTGATTTTTTTAACGGACTTCGGAAAATGTAGGTTCTCAATTCGGCTGTATTTTTTTTAATTTTATATGTGATTACTTTACAATTGTCAAGGGACAGCTTTATTATATCTTGTATTTACGTGTCATTAAATAAAATAGACAATAAATACGCCTTAAAATTTTACGTGTAAAAATGGCCCGACATATTTTTGAAAAGCGAACGAAACATCAGGTCAGAAATATTTGTAATTTAGACTAACATAATGAAAAATAGATGGCGTTTTAAATCTAGAAAGGTCTATTATTTAAATGATCAATTAATAGATCCGGGACTCGACAAATCCCAAAAATATCAATAATTTTTCCAGAAAACTGGCCAATCACGGTGTGTTTTGGAGATCGATAAACATGAACCACAATGGTAGGTGATATTTGAGCCAATTGACAAAATGAATTATTCAATGACGTCAGAGGTCTATCGATCTGTGTATTTAAGGTTGTATTTACTGTTACAGAAAGTTTTTGAGGCTTCAGTTTCATTCCCACTACTTTGCTGTATATTCTATTTACATTATTTAAAAAAAAAATTAAAATGTTTATGTTTTTCATATTGATTTTCGTACTGCTGCTGATATGCAAAAAAACATTGAATCTTCGCCAATTTGTGTGAAAAAGAAATAGTTATTAGTTTTTGACTCTAGACATATTTATGTTATTTTTGGTGACGTGCCAGATAACAAGCGCTTTTTCATAAAGTACCTTGACATTTCAAACGAACACACCCATCGAGTTGAAAACATGTCTAGATCGATGTAAGCAGAAAAATACCCTGTACATTTGCATAGTGCATCGTAATTTTGCTAAGTCTATATACCTTTTTATTCCTACGAACCGACATATATGACATAGATGTATTTTATGTAATGTTTCTTAGTTACTGAATACCTAAGTTTGTTAATAATCTTATATCCTAACATCCTAAAGGCCAATCCTGGGAAAATTTTTCAATATGAGACCAAACATTTGAGATATTGTTGCTGAAGTAATCTTATACAGCCAAAAATTATTATATACAAACTAATACATATATTTAAAAATAACCAATTTAGTTATATGTAAATTATTATATTTTGAAAATTTTACTGCTCTACTGCAGTTTTTCGTTTTCGATACGTTAATTCTTTGTAGCGTCAGTAAAAAATATTTATTAATACCTGGTTGTCAGTACCGACGTCCAAGGTTATAGGCAGGCACTGGTGAGGTTTGATTCCAGCTAGCGCTGTATACAACGACAGCTTGCCAACAGGAATACCCATGCCGTAAGCACCCAAGTCACCAAGACCCAGGATACGCTCTCCATCAGTGAAGACGACGGCTCTAACATCCGGTTCTGGCCTATGAAAAAAAACAACCAAATCAAAGAGATATCTAGTATAGATTCTATACATATAAATAAAATTGAACTGTTTGTATAAATAAAAAATAATATCAAAAATATTTTTCCCACAGTACATAAAAAGTACGTACTTGAAGAAATATCATATAAAAACTTTTATTTGTATTTGTTTGTACAGGCTAATATCCAAAACGGCTAAACCAATTTCAACGAAAAACTGGCAGATAAGTGGTATTATGGCGGGTAACACAGGCTACTTTTATTACATCAACATTATATATACATAAAATTGACGTGAGTAACACCGAAATGCACCGATAGTGTGAGAAAAGTCTAGAAAGTGTAACAAGTCTATCCTCAATAGATCCAATGTTTCGTAAAGTTTTCGATAGATGAAAAAATCATAAAGCGCCGTGCGCGTTTCGATTTCAGCCTAAGAATTTCCGAATACTCGAAATAAAATTAATATAAGGCCTACAAAAGAACGTCACTAAAAATGTCAAATGATGTAATATAGCTAATGCCTTTGGGTTTGCAACGCATCTTCTAGATCTACTGATTTTGGAGGTGTCCATGGGAGACAGGAATCCATTAGTATTGATGTACTGTATTCTCGTTTGCCTTCCTATGGTACAAAAATGAACTTAGCCATTAAATATAATGTTAAAGTAGATACGTAGGTTAAATTCAAAATTTTCACGGTTTCGATCGATATCCAATATATTTAAAACGCGTGTAGGAATAAAATATATGTTCTTGAATAGCGACCAACATTAACCTTTGATTGAATATTTTATAGAAATTGTTCGAGTATATTGTATGGTTACATAAAAAGTAGAACATCCACTTACCAATTCTTAAGAATATTGAACACATGTCCTTTGTCGTTAATAGTAATAAAAAGACCTCTGGGTCTTCTGTAGATGAGACCGAATCTTTGACATGCAAGGCCCACTGTCGGTGTATAGACGATGGGTAGATACTTCTCAACATTCTCGGATAGGAGACGAAAAAACAACTTTTCATTTCTATCCTGAAAAGGAATATTAAAGGAAATAAAATTGAACTCATCATCAGACAACATTCATAAATTTAAACGAACTGCAAAGAGTTATTTTAGCATAAATTGAATAATGACACACATCTTAAGGCAGGCAGAGACTACGTCTTTCTACCTGCTACGATTCTGACAACCTTCTTTCACTTCCTCTACTCCCATCAATGCTTTCATATACGCTCGAAATTCATAAAATACTATAATAATAATTTTAAATCTGCCATTAACTAAACATAATTAAAAAATTAGTTAATGGCCTTTGTAAATAGCCCCGATTCTAAATCAGTGAACCGACTATGGATGAATATTACTATAACCTTTATTACAAAACTAGAGTAAGTTAATATTGATTAAAACATCGAAACTTCTCAATTACGATACATAATCTAGTTGTTGGCCATTACGCAATAAATTCATTAAATCACTGGTACCTTTACGTCTAGTCACCTGTAACTCAACGAGGTAGAGATATTTGTTCAAATTATCCTCATAACGATCAATGGATATCCTGCAAATATCCAGTTGCTCTTCTTGGGTCTTGAACTTGGCCGCTAATAGACCATGGATGCCGAGAGCCTGCCGCTCTTCTAACGTAAAAGCTAGACCCTAAAAATAGATTACTCTGTATTTTAAAACTTTGAAATATACTTACATTATATTATAAATAGAAATTCTATACAACAATAACTATTTTAATCAACCATGACCTAGCATTTCAGAAATATAGTATAACGACATTACATTAGGTATCAAGTATAGCTAGTAACGAAATACCTTATTGAAACTTTGCCAAGACTTGGCTTATGAAACTCATTAGTAGGAACTCGTTAGGAAACTAATAAACAAATTCCACACTTTATTGATCCATTTGAAATTTGAAGCAATTTGTGCGATTGATTATAAAATGTACCTTGTTAAGTCGTGGGTCCCTAAGATGGTCTATACCTCTAACCATATTCGGGCAGATAATATCGCCAGTTACTTCGTGGTAGTTCCGGCATTGTGCAGTAGATGATTCTAGGAACACTGGACATTTTGTCAATGCGTACGCGAGAGCCCGATTTGGGCCTATAGCGTTTGTATACGATCTACAACAGAGATTAATTATCACGATCAAATTGCGATACAAGATCTATTAGCTAAAATCCACACATACTTGTGTGACGTCAAAACAGGAGTCAAACTACGTCAATATATTATGTATACATGGCTCTAGGTAGAAACAGATAAAAATTAATGTCTTCGTCAGTATTTCTTTCAGTCTGTTGCTATTGTTAATGTAATTATTTAATTACTGTCACCAAATAATATTCAGTCGACTGTGGTGAAGTTATTTCAAGGTTGTAATAGAGTTGTATATTTATACTTTCACTCAAGGTGTAAGTAGACCAATTAACTTTAAAATACTAGTAGTACTACGTAATTTTATTTGAAATTATTTTATTTAACGCTTACATTATGGTATGGAAACTAACATGTGTGATTTGATACGATTCATTCAGAGAAAAGAATTATATCTTTAGGAATACATTGTAATACACACGTGATAAATAGTATCGACAACGTATCATTGAATGATCGAGTAATGTTTTCCAGCTAAGTGTAATCAGACGAGAGTCACACATTTTATATCTGATAGAAAAAAATATAAACATTTAAAATACGCAGGTGAAGGGAAAGAACAGCTTACATACACCAGTTATCGGCAATCAATTTATGATTGATGATAGATTGTATTATTATCGCGATTAAATAATAGCAAACAACGCACTTTATCGTATCAACAAACGTCATTAACGTTACTAAATTTAGTACAAAATAGGTATGACGAAGATAAGGATATACTTAGATAAATTTTATGGTGTTTTACTTACACATTATATCGAGCTGAACTAATGGATCGTAATAATTATGGATTAAACAACTGTACTATCAGACATAGCTTTGTGTCCGGACATAATCCTAAAGGCGAAATCTTAAAAATATTTTACAATATATTTGTTTAGTTATAGTTAAACCGACGCATTTAGAACATAAAAGCAGTAGGCCTTCAATCCTCTTATAATCCCATAGAATAATGACCAAGACCTTGAAAACCACAATTCGCTAGAGAATTACCTACTTCATCAATTTTTATAACTCTAACTATTGTAAAGTTGAGCGATAATTAATATTTCCTGTTTCGTTTGTGACACTCATGTAACTAATACTCATACTCATGTACTAATACAACGTATTTAACTTTGGTGAATTTACGAGATATCCCGTTCTATATTAGTCATTCTGCAATTTCTTTACGTATTTTTGTAATCCTTTTAGTTTAATATGTTATTAATACCGCGGAAGTTTATAACAGTTCTGCGATGGAAATGAAAACGTTCATGGTCGTAAAAGCGACGGCTAAAGGAATAGTATTTCACCATATTGCTCTATAAATTAGATATAATCATAAAATATCCGGAAAATGTTGGAGTTTGAGAGTCGAGAATCTGCTTTAGTCACGACTTTTCGTCATGTTTTGAAATTTACGTCATCGACAAACGTGCAAATTAGCACATGAATCACTCATACACCTATAATATATAATAATATATACCCTTAAAGCTTTTGTATTGTTTATGTATATACATTTAAACATCTTAAAAGTTTCAAAAATTGATATTAATATTAATATCCTATTTATTTATAGTCTATAAAGTGAATGGATAAGTAGCTTGTTTGATGTTTGGGTGTTAATAACATGAGTTTGAAGATCATCACATGTCTATAAGAAGTAATTGTACTTTTCACCTGATTTGCACTAAAAAAGAAGAAAAATCCAAATTTTAAACATTTTCAAAAATACAACTTTAGAATATTTATAATAATATGAGAATTTTGATACCTTTTAGATTACTTAAAAACAGTATAGCTATTATTAGTTTTATTCATAGTGTTTTCATTAGTTAGCTTATGCTAGACTTAAACTTATTGAACTTAAGCCCTAGAATACCATTAAGAAGATCAGAAAAAATACTCAGAAATAAGTTACAGTTTTTATTAATATATGCTTTGTTTTAAACAGTTTTAAGTTTAAATTGTAACATGTTTTATATTTAAGTTAATATGGCATAAAGAATGAAGATAAATTATATTTTGTAACTCACATGAAGTTTTATAAAAATATTTTTTTAATTTTCAATGATGCCATATGACAATTAGAACTGTTAGTAAACAATGAAAAACTGTGTTCTATTTTTATACCTGCTATATATTAGTATATAGTATTACGTTAGTGGTATTGTTGCCAAGCAAGGCTGAACAAATGGGACATGCCAAAAATAAGATACATTGACATTTTTATAGTTTACCAACAATAAAAATTGCTGTAATTTACTTCGTATTGCATACTTTACACTTAAACACAACTAAATACAGTGTTAAAAAAATCTTATTTTCATCTACGAGGTTTTTAATTACTAAGATTTCGATAATTCAAATTGTTGTATTATTATTCAGAAAAAATAAACAAAATTGAAGGTGTACTCGGTAAATTAAACAACTGTAATTTTTTTTAAGTCGACTCAATTTACGAAATCAACATTGAAATATGATCGTTTCGATACGACGAAAAAATGAGGCTGTTGCCTCGAGGAAGGAAATAGCGTTTCTTATCATGGGTTTAATGAAAAATTGCAACTCTTTGTTAACATAGATCGAAAATGCGGAATACAATAATTGATCTATATTTTATTTTGATTTCATATATAAAAGCGAACATAATCCTTCATCTAATATTAGCAACACATGTGAACAACTGGATTATAATTATTTAAATTTATTAACACTCTCGGCAATCTAGAATTCATAAAAATCTAATTACAATTTGGACAAAACAGAGGTGTCACGTTATGTAAACTCCAAAAATAAACGAGAAGAGATACTTACAGTAAGGATTTGGAAATATTTGAAAACATTTTTAAAAAATACTTTTCATTTATATTTAATAAAAGCCCGAAAGAACTGCTCACTGTTTTACAATTTTAATTTTAAATTAATTTATCGTCCTCCATGTGTAGCACGGCAGTGAATTCGGTCCACAGACTACTTAAAAATGTTAGGTTGAAGGTTTGATCCCCTCTAGGACATAGAGTAAAGACTTTAAATAGTAGATAATATGGATTTAAAGTGACACCCACTACTGTCGAGAAGAAAATTATAAAACATAAAACTATTCTTCGTTATTACCTTATATTATTAGTTTTGGTAGATTTCATATAGCATCAAAAAATCAAATAGCCGTAAATATAAAAAAATATTTTACACCAGCATAGGTCATATTTTCGTGTCAAAGTCAGTGTTCAATGTCACTAAAATAAATAGACAGCTGACTTTTAAAAACAAAAATGAAAATTATAGTCCTTAGAAGTAAATACATTACAAGTATAGCTGTAGCTTAGATTTTGTTATATTAGTTAGTAGTTATCTTATTTTTAATAAAAATGATTCGAGAAGACGATCCTCAATTTCGAATAACTCCTTTTCAACAAATGGCATCGGCATGTTCCGGTGCACTTATAACCTCGCTCTTTAGTAAGTTAATTAATATAAATATTGTGAAATTTATTAATTAATACAATTATTTGGTAATTTATAAATAAAAATGTGTATCAATATGAATTCAAATTTCAGTGACTCCTTTAGATGTCGTAAAAATAAGATTACAAGCTCAACAAAAAGCGTTGCTGTCTAACAAGTGTTATTTATACTGCAACGGACTAATGGAACACTTGTGTCCATGTGGCGAGACTGCATGGATACCACGACGAGTCCATTTTCATGGGACAATGGTAGAATCCTTGATAATTTGTTAGGTATTGTGGTAAGATTGTACAGACTTCTTGAAAACATGTTTTTTTGCAGGATGCCTTTTATAAGATTGCAAAACTAGAAGGAGTTACCGCTCTCTGGTCTGGCTTGAGCCCTACTCTCGCTTTAGCTTTACCTTGTACAGTTATATACTTTGTATCCTATGAACAACTAAGATATAAAATGAAAACAACATATAATACTATGACAGGAAACAGTAAGTTAATATTTTTTAAAACATAAAGCTGTTCAATTAGCTTAATCTATAACCTTACTTCAGACACTATTTTTAATGGGTGAAAAAGCTTTTGGCCTGCTATTAGCATAGGTGATATATTTCAAGGACATTATTTCTACACATAGTGTCAATTATATTATTGATATTCAATTAATTGTGGAACTAATATTTTTTACCTTCTATAAAAAATTGGGGTGCCAGTTAATGTATTTGCTGGAGATATTGTGTTTTTCTGCAACTTATATTATATAATATTCTTATCAAGTTATATTGAGAACCTTGTAATCAAGGTTACAGTTGTTTACTGCGTACATAAATTGTTAGAACATTCATTTCTCATGTTTTGTAATATTCTTTTGTTATTATACTGATTTATTATAATTATATTCTAAATAACTTGTATTTCACTTTACTGGCATAATGCATATATTTGTATTAATTAACTAAACTATAAATGTAACTTTTTGTTTCTTCACAATTCTAATGAAAACCTTAACACATGTACAACATGTCAACTAGCTGTTTGTTCTGACACATCTTTGAGACTTGAATGGATTTTGATGAGTGTCAGTGGCATATTATGACTAACTTGAATGACTTTTTTTTCATTATCTTGTGAAGTATGCATAAAGTCAACAGGGATAAAACTGTGGGGCAGTGCTATCAAACATAATGTATGATATATATAACTAATGGAGACTGCTAGTGTTTGAACAGTAGGTCTTCGCTTAAATAATATCCTATTCAGCTTCAAATAACTCTTAAGGATAAATAGCCATATAGTTATTTATATAATATATGTTTAAAAGCCAGTGGTTGTTCTTGTATTATATATGACATTTATATTCCAGTGGGTCAACCGATGTGGATACCATTAATAGCAGGTGCTACAGCAAGAATGACAGCGGTCACTCTAGTTAGCCCTGTTGAACTTATTAGAACAAAAATGCAATCTAAAAAGCTGACATACTCTGGTAAGATCTTTACCCGTATAAATGTTTAAATTGGTAAATATGTAAAAGCTAGTTGTATTATGTTAAAGCTAAGATATGAGGTTTTCGTCCGGATCACATACCACTGTTCATAGATGGAGTCTTGAAGTGCTGTGCGCGTTTTGATTTCAGTGTATGAATTTCCGAATACTCGATATTTTATAAAGATGTCAAATGATTTATTATGGCTAAGGTCTTACGGTTGGCAACGCGATTTCTAGATCTGAAGATCTTGGAGATGTCCATTAGTAAGAGGATTCATGTAGTATGCGTGTATTGAAAGCTAATTTGCCTTTTGATTCGCATAAAAAACATTCGAATGAATATCACAAAGCTATGTTACAGATATAGTTTGGTACCTTTTTCCACCTAGTTAAATGTATTTCATATTGATTGAAAATGTAACGACAAAAATCATAAGATTTATGTATACATAATACTGAAATTTTTGTTAAATTTGACTTTAACATAATTATTTTACAGAAATAAGGGTAGCTTTACAACAAGTGCTAAAATATGAAGGATTCAGAGGCCTATTTCGAGGTCTTGGGTCAACACTATTAAGGGATGTACCATTTTCTGGTAAATTACTTTGCATACCTATCATATTCTATTTATTTTATTCTTTTCTTTATGAAGGCATAGCTTAAAACTTTATTTAATTACTTAAAATATCTTGCAGGTCTATATTGGACCACATATGAGAAGACAAAAAGAGTTTTTAATAAACCAGATTCTGAGAAAAATACCTTTTTGTTTAATTTCTTTTGTGGTTCAGTAGCTGGAAGTGTGAGTTAATTTGCTGCAAAGATCTATTCAGTTTTTTATGGTTTAATTATGCATTTGTGAACAATGTTTTTATCTTTCAGGTAGCTGCTTTTGTAACATTACCATTTGATGTTATTAAAACACATCAACAAATAGAATTAGGTGAAAAAGAAATATACACTGGTAAGTTACTAAAAGATTTCTAGAATATTGAAACAGTTATTATAGAAAAATTGTTTTCAATATGCTTTAAAATATATTTAGAGTGTAATTTAATTAGATATTGAAAGAAACATTATTTGCATTTTAGATGGAAAAACGCAGCAAAGAGCTTCAAATATGAAAGACATAGCAAGGGCTATTTATAGAAATCATGGTGTTAAAGGATTATTTACTGGTTTCTTGCCTAGAATATTCAAAGTAGCGCCAGCTTGTGCTATTATGATTGCAACATTTGAATATGGAAAACAATTTTTCCAGACATATAACTCACAGAAATATAAGGAAATGATGCAAAGGTGAGTTAGATCAAGTCCTTAATAACATATATAACATATACTTTCAAGCCTTATTGGATCCTTATTTTATTTTTTCCTGGACTCCACAACCATTTTCCTAAATCCTGTTTTTATTTCAGACAAGGTGTAAATCTTACCATTATAAAAAGTGAATAGTATGTTCGAGATTTGCACTATGCTTTCGAGGCTTAGTTTTAATTTTAGGTATAATTATTTTTATTTTAAAATATTGTTTACATTCAAAATATTTCTAAAGAACTTACTACAGTATACATATTTGAGATTTTTGTAATTTCTGCTTATTATTTATTTTCCATGTTTTAGTAAACTACCAATTTCAATATTAAATTTTATTTTTAGTTATCATGATAATTCTTATACAATTTCAGACACCATCAGGACATAATTATTATCAGCCAAGCTCAAAGTGGAAGTGACTACTCTTAGCGAAAAATACCATAAAATAGGAAGTACATTTGCCCCTTATATATATATGATGATTGTGTTGTTAAACAAGAATATCTTAAAACATGTGGACAATTTAAATTTTAATATTAGCAAAACACATAAGTACATAACATGGAGTCATTAGTATTATACAATATGTAATTACAACTTTTGTGAATATTACTCATGTTGATAATAATTATTTTGTAGAAAATCACTACAAAACTAATCTACTTTGTTTTTAGGAAGCAGTTGACACTAGTGTGTAGACAATTATTATTATATAGAGCAGAATTCCTTTATGCTATCAAGTTATAGTGGAAATGTTGGCTGTATATTTGATTTTATTATTAAATTATGATTTATAATAGTTTGTAGTTATATTGTAAATAAAATATACTAGTTGTATTGAATTATATTATTGTTTTCTCTAATTCTTGTTTATTAATTTCCTGAATTTTATATAGCTGTAAAATGTCTATAAAATCTATTAAAACAAATTATTAATTTTATTATTTTCCCTTAGTTCCAATTATTCTGAACAGTTTTAGAGAAAAATGGGGTGCAATAATGTAACACGCTAAGAATATTATTTTATAATAAAAGACACATAGTGAAATAAAATTTATAACATAGTTTATTATTATTGCCCTTAATATTAGAAAACTAATGTACAATAGGTCCTAAAGGCTCTGCTTTTATATTTCCTAAATCTAATCTGCTATCAATAGATTCATCAATTTGGCCCACTATAGCGATATTGTCTCCTCTTATTATGTGCAATCCAAGAACAACTTGTGCCACACCAGACGACGAAGAAAATACTCTTTCATGAGATTCGTCCAATATAATGTTTATAGTTTGATCAAAGCCTTTCAGCGTGCCAATAAAGTTTCGACCATCAGCAGTTATCACCGACACCGTTTGGTTTATATAGTTTTCTAATCCTGAAGCCATATTAATATAAATATGTCCTGTACTATATCAATTTTAATTTATTAAAAGTTCACAATATAAAATATAAAACCTCTATTATTCACCTGAATTTTTAATTTGTAAATTGTACATATTGTTTTGACATTTACACCACAGATTCAGATAAATAGTAGTATGTGACCCACAGATTTGTTGTACTATTTGTCTGAAATTAATTGTAGTTTATCTTAATAAAAAATAACCTAATAATTAAGAGTTATCTATGCAAAGATATTAAAAATTATACGCATCAATTTGATATTTTAATTAAAAATTATATTAATTCTGGACTCGGTTATTGTGTGATAAATTGTAAATTTAATTTTACATATAAAATGACGTTTACAAACTTCCTGACACCAAAATATGACAATTATCGTCAACGTTATCTGTGTCGCCAACTGTCAAATTCTTCATATAATACTAAATATAAGTTTACCACTTACGAATTATAAGATTAGTATTATATATTATACATAAGGACTATGAAGAGTTAATACCGGTATACTCTTAACCTTACGTTCATTATTTATTTCTATGATAGAAATCCTATTTCAGTATTTATTTAAAGTTACTTAGATTACTTAGTAGGAGTAGAGAATATAAATATATATAATACGAAACCTAGTGTAAAAAATAGTAATGTCGAACACAATAGTTCAATATATTCTTCTACGAAGTGATTTGATGAAGGACTTAAGCTGGTCTATAGGTGCTCTAGTAGCTCAAGCCTGTCATGCCTCCACATCTGTCCTGCATTTGTATAAAGATGATGACAATACTATTAAATACTTAAATGACCTAGACAATATGCACAAAGTTGTATTAGAAGTAAGTGCTAGTAAATCAAATAATTTTTTCTTGCTTTGTTTATATATTCTGTAAGGAATATATATATGAAATAAATTTTCTTTGTATAGATATATTTAAAATGTTATATTATTTCATTTCAGGTACCTAATGAAGAATCCCTGAAGAAAGTAGCAGACAAGCTTAAACAGAACTCTATAGATCATAAATTATGGATTGAACAACCTGAAAACATTCCTACCTGTTTAGCTTTGAAGCCATACCCTAAAGATGAAGTAAAGAAATATGTAGGAAAGTTTAAACTATATAAAAGTACATCAACATGTGAATAAGAGCTTTGGGCATTTATGCATATATTAATTTACATAATGTAAAACAAAAAAGATTTTTTATTAATTCACCACAAAATCTATTATTTTATTAACTTACTAATAAATATGCATTGAACAGAAAGAAATTCCAATATGTCTGATAAAAGTCAACAAACAATCATATAGAAGATCATTAGATCTCACAAATCTATTGACTAAAGACAGGCACAACTGAGCACTACTTGTGGGTGATATTCAGTGTCCCACCCCTTCGATAGCCTCTCTTAACAGGAGTTACAGCTTAACTGTTAACCTAATTTTTTATTTTTCTTGACTTCAATGGTACATAGCTACATACAAGCAGTCACTTAGAATTTGTCATATTTTACATATATGTTTCATAATTACATATTTGTTACAAATAAATGGAATAAGTTTTTAGTGTTTAATTAGTTGTACATAATAAAATTTATTTTTTGCACCTTGTTTTAATGTCTTTATAGATTCAATTTTTGCAATTAATAACTTTGGTATTATTATGCGATATAATGCTCTACGTAAAGATTGCTAAGTTTGTAATATGGTTGCTATTCTTCCACAACTAGACTACTCCAGTCGTGTACTTTAAATCTAATTTGCATTCCAATCGAGGATCAGGGAACTTTGTCGAATTGTAATATATTCGTTGCTGTTGAAAAACTAGTAAACTATATTACATATGATCCGTTAAGCAATGATTATCTTTGCCGTTACTGTTTAAAGAATTATTAATTAATCTATAGCTATTCACGGTGAATTCTCCAGTCTTCGATACACATAAGTGACAGTGATAACTGACAATATACAAGAAGTGAAAATGTCAACCAGTGGTTGACGAATCGCGAAGAATAATTTTACAAATTAATTTACCTTTGATAACTTTAAAGTTCCATAATCTTGTAAAACGTAGTAGCAGCGGATTTCTGTTATATATTTACTTTGAATGGTTTGTATCTATGTACGTTTTCACTTGTGCTCATTGGATATGTTTCTCAGACGCCTATAATATTAGTCTCAAGATTCGTTTCACCGCATTAGTTCTCGCCTTTTCATAACAAAATAAACATCACTTTTTCCGTTCCTGTTTTACTTAATTGGGAAAGTAATAGTACTTTCAGTAATATTTACGCATGTTATTTGACAAGCTAAGAATTTCTATACTTATTGATGATATATGTATTTCATGACTCATTTATTAATTATTTGGAGTACAACTGTGTTCAACAACTTTCAGTAATAAGATTTTATATTAGATCGAGACAAATTATTGCAAATCTTTATTATCTTAAATGGCTATACATGCTTATAGTTAATCTTATTACAGAAAATAAAATTCCGACATGAGCTCTTCAAACACCTTACAAAAGGCCATAGATCTCGTGACGAAAGCTACAGAAGAGGATAAAAATAAAAATTATGAGGAAGCATTACGATTATATGAACATGGTGTGGAATACTTCTTACATGCAGTTAAATATGAAGCTCAAGGTGAAAGAGCCAAGGAAAGTATAAGAGCAAAATGTTTACAATATCTTGACCGAGCTGAGAAACTAAAGGAATACCTTAAGAAGGATAAGAAGAAAAAGCCCATGAAGGCTGGTGAATCGAATTCTAAAAGTGATGAAAAAAAGAGTGATAGCGACAGCGATTCTGATGATCCAGAAAAGAAAAAGTTACAGGGAAAATTAGAAGGTGCTATAGTGGTTGAAAAGCCTCATGTTAAATGGAGCGATGTGGCTGGCCTTGAAGCGGCCAAAGAAGCGCTTAAAGAGGCAGTAATATTGCCTATTAAGTTTCCTCATTTGTTTACAGGAAAGAGAATACCGTGGAAGGGTATTTTATTGTTTGGCCCACCTGGTACAGGTAAATCATATTTAGCCAAGGCTGTGGCTACTGAAGCTAATAATTCAACCTTCTTTTCAGTTTCTTCATCTGATCTTGTGTCCAAATGGCTTGGCGAATCAGAAAAACTTGTAAAGAATCTCTTTGAGCTGGCTAGACAACATAAGCCTAGCATTATCTTCATTGATGAGATTGATTCATTGTGTTCGTCTCGATCTGATAATGAATCTGAGTCTGCCCGCAGAATTAAGACAGAATTCCTTGTACAAATGCAGGGTGTCGGAAATGATATGGATGGTATTCTTGTTCTCGGTGCTACAAATATACCTTGGGTTCTAGATGCAGCTATAAGAAGACGTTTTGAGAAGCGTATTTACATTGCTCTACCAGAAGAACATGCTAGGCTTGATATGTTTAAACTGCATTTGGGAAATACTCGACATATACTTACTGAACAAGACATTAAAGTCTTAGCAAACAAAACTGATGGATATTCTGGAGCTGATATTAGCATTGTCGTCCGTGATGCTTTGATGCAACCTGTTCGCAAAGTACAGTCAGCAACACACTTTAAAAGAGTCACTGGTCCTAGCCCTACTGATCCTAATGTAATTGTCAATGATTTGTTGACACCATGTTCTCCAGGTGATCCAGGGGCCATGGAAATGACTTGGATGGATGTCCCGGGTGACAAATTGGGTGAACCACCTGTCTCTATGTCAGATATGCTACGGTCCCTTGCTACTTCCAAACCAACGGTGAATGATGAAGACATGATCAAACTGAAGAAATTTATGGAAGATTTTGGACAAGAAGGTTAATCCTTATATTCGCGATTAAATGTTTTCTATAGAAGTACTGTGCTTATATTAATTATTTAGCGTATGAATTATTTTTGTATTGTATCTTTCTTTGCACTTTGAAGGTTTTGGGGTAAATGGCCTAGAAACTTACATTGAATATAGTAAAAAGAATAAGGTCTAATCCAGTGGTATAATAAGCAACAATATCTATTTTTTTTACATTCTAAGAATATAATTCACACCCTCAATTCAGTCATCATCATGAAACATTACAAAATCATTTCTTAACAACTATTTTTAGAATCAAGCAAAAAATAAATTGACTTATGTCAAAATACTTTTATGTTCAAAAGATAGTTTCTAGCTGTTGCCCTACACTATAATAAAAAAAACTGCTTGAATAATGCATAATTTTGATAACTATTATAATATAGTGAGATATAGTGCCCACGTTCATAATGTCCAGTTTTATAGGAGGTATAAAATGCAGGTATAAATATTTAAGAATTATATAAAATATATGAAGGCCCTCTTCAGACTCCCAAAACACATGTATCCATTATGGTCAAGGCTTTATAAAAATAACATAGGATACTTAAAAATAGCTTTATTAATTTCTGAAAACTGTTAAATGTTTAAGTAATCTTTGTAAAAAAGAATAGTTTTCATTTTAAGACCAATGTTAAAAGCTTGAGAAATGTTTTTCTATTGTAAACTGATTTTATTTTTATAATTATTTAGTTCTTATAAATTGATGTCCACTCAAGTGTTATTTCTCTTAACTTAGATGTAATTCTTTATTTTTATTTAAAATATAATAAATATTCGATTTAAAACGATATTTCACTCAAATCTGAAATTGCTTAAGTGACCTCTGCGGTGGCATGTTGCCAGATTTAGAGAACTTGTCTCATAATGCTCCAAACTATATTACTCGTATTCACAACTTATTTCATATTTCTACTGAAATTAAAGTTTTAGATGAATAATTAATTCGTTCTTAACGTAAAATGGTCAAACGTTTTTAATTTATACACATAATTAAGTGTTGTATAATCATACCATAAATATTACACTACTAGCTGTTAAAGAAACGAGTTTGTTCACTCCAAAGTTACTTATATGATCGGTCTGTTCGGTGTTCATAGCAACAAGTTATGGTGAAAAT
>JAOSYY010000016.1:7218791-7238042 GCA_025727935.1 Hebomoia glaucippe
TTTACGAAATCTAAACTAGTTTTCAGCTCCATGAATTTTCATTTTAAACGTTGTACTTTGACTTAGTATCTCGTTTAGCGTTTAAAGTATCGGTTTGTAACTGATTTCGCTTATAACTCAGCTTAGGAAATTAAGTTTGTCTTATATTTTAGCTAACGACGTGCGCAAATGCCCGAACTTAGAGGTATGAGAACATGGAAATAGAATTTGGAAACACTTAAGGTATTATTAAAAAATAACAATTAGGATTTCTATTGGCTAGGAGTTTCTATTTGGCTTTATATATGTTTTTATACGATAGAAAGGCAAGCGAGCAATGCCAGCAGACCTAGAAGACGATTGTCAACCTTACGGCCTTAGCTATTTTACATCAGTTGTAATGTTTTTTTAGTGACGTGAAAAAAGATATGCTCAGAATCTTTGAAAATAACATGATGTCCACTAAGGCAGGGCTGGCGAACCAATGGCACGCGACCCAATATTATAGGCACGTTACTGTTTACTTAGTTCATAATACACTTTGAAAAAGTGTGAATCATATAGATATAGTATTTATTATTTTACCAATAACAAAGTCAAAATTATTTGATCGCACGTCTATGATCTCATTAAACATTTCTTTAGAAAAGTGGCACGTTGGTACGCAAAGGTTCACCACCCCTGCACTAATGTAAACTAAGAACCAAGTTTTGAGCCAATGAATTAGTCAAGACGCTATTGAGAGTCGATAAGAAATATTTTAAAAATCCTTTTCAAATGAATACGAATCACGTTTCTCTCAATTACCGCAAGAATTTTTCCAAGAGCCAGATCTTAATCCCTTTTTCTTTATTAGCACAGTTGAAGATCAGCGTAATGAATATTTATTTTAGTTATAGCACCCCACTCCTAATAGAGAAGAGAGGGGCCCTCGGGAAATTACACGTAAAAGTGTGTGCCGCTTATGTCCTCTGGGTAACAATTTATAAGCGGATAAAACCCACAACGTGATTTCTTGTCCCCTAGGACGGAATCGTAGCCAAGACATTTCTATGTCTGTTACATTGAGAATAATTGACATATTTAGATAAACAGCTGATAATTCAGTGTCTAGTTCAAAAATCTATGCGCAGTATTGCGTATTTTTTTATGCGATAGGAAGGCAAACAAGCATACCGTTCACTTAAATTAAGCGATTTCTGTCGCCTATGGAGGTGTCTGAAGAATAGGTATAATCGTCTGATATTTATTATAGCTTGATACAATTAATTCAGGTCAATTTAATGTTTATCTTTACTGTGTGAGCGTTAACAAAAGTTATTTTAGCTATTACATTTAAAAACTCATAAATCTTCCGATACCGGTGAAAAGTTGAAATGCAGGATTTAGACTAAATAATATATAGATTAAAAGTGAAGTTTGTGAATTAGTATTTTATAAATAATAAATGGTGGATATTTATAAAACCACAAATTCCATATTAGCCGCTACCGCTCATACTACAGCCCCTATTCATCGCTTTATGATTAAATCTGTGGTCACCCTCCCTTTCCAATTAATCCACAAGACTAGTGGGATCACCGTTTTTATTGTCGGAAATCGGTTTGTAAAGCAAATTCTGAGCAGAATTACTAACATAAATTGTCAGACACTTAGCACGAGGAAGAATAATGCCTCTGTCTCTTAATATTTATAACAATGTACGAAATAATGGTACAAAACATTCGTTGTGGAGTTATTTATTGGCAATTGTAGTCTTTTATTGTAAGAATGAAGTGGGCTATTTGTGTCAAGGTTTAATCTGTGGCACTAAAGAGGCTCTTGGTGAATTTCATAATCGCTCAGCAGTTAATCTTTGCACCCTCATACATTTTTTCGCAAGCTAAGCCAAATGTTTAGAGAAAATGAAATAATACATTACTTTGTAGCTTTGCTTATTGTGTTTTCATAGCTGGATATTAAAACTAAATGTAAATTCGAATAGGACATTGGAATATTAGAAAAGAATGGCTATGACGTCACACGTTCACGTTAGTCCAGCTGTTTTTGTAATTGTGCTTCATTGCTGGTTCTCTTGTTTTAGTAGTGATCTATTTTTTATGAAACTATTGTTTTACTTTGCTGTACTAACATGATGGACCGTAAATAGTGCTAATAAAACGATTTAAAAATTTTGTTTTCTTAATCAGGATCGAATTTTTGCGGTCCATCATCAAAGGTGCCATTAGTATTATCATCTATCTTAGTTTTAAAGAGTAGTCCCCTCACACCCTGTATAGAGCTGAGATTGTTCCTATACCACGTCTTGTCATTTATAGTGAAGTAAACATTGCAATATAACAGAGTGAAGTTCATTACTAATACTCGTTGTGTAACTTCTATAGCCTATTTAAATAAATTTTCAAATATATCTAATGTATTACAAATATATTTATTTTGTTATTATGATGAAATTTGTCATTTAAATATATCGTATCTGAAAGTTTACGAATTTATTAAACCTTAAAGTACTCATAACATTTTCACTGTTGCTAACTTTGTAGTCTTAGTTCGTAGCATTTGATGTTACCAACAAATAGACCGTGAATCATCACCAATTTGCCTTTATAATATATTATATAAATTGTACTGTGCATCTTCGTAAATGTATGTATGTATGTAATTTTTTTTATACCTTTGGTAAGCGATTTCTGTTGCCCATGCAAACCTCTAATACCAGTTTATAGCAGACGCGTTGCTTACCTTAAGGCTTTTTTATGTGTTAGTAAGGCAAATGAGCATACAATTCACTTATATTAAGCGATATAGTGAGACTGAACGTGAATTCAGTAGATCTAGAAGACGAGTTGCCAACTTGAAGGTCTTAGGCATATTACATCATTTTTGAAGTTTTTATTTCCTATTTGGATATTCCTAGACTGAAATCGAAATATAGTACCACAACTTTACCATCAATTAGCCATTAATACTTCAAGTATTAAGTACAAATTAAAATTGTTATTGATGAAATTTTTATCCTTGTAATATACAAGAAAATTGAACCCGGACGTTCGTTAAAGAATGTGTAGTATTTTCAATTCCAGTGGGGAGTATACACAGCAAATGGAGTGAAACACTTTCAACAGCTAATGGCTTTTAGATCATTGCTAGGTCGCTTACCATTCGAAAACCCGCCAGGTTGAAAGGAGGTAATTTATCTAGTTCTTACGTTTCTGTGTATAAGATTAATGACGTCGATATTAGTAGTAAATTGAAATTTTATATTAACATTGATCTCCATTCAATCGGGCAATATGAAATACGAGTGTATACTAATTTATTATTATGCTATTGATCAATTTTTTTATAATGGTTTTTGTCTACTTTTGGTGTTCATGTCGATTCGAATAGAGTCAAATAACATTTGTCTATAATATTATTGTTGGCTATAATAAACATTCGGACTTGTTAAATATATAAAAAAATAGGTTTATTTTGGAATATTTCGACATCGTTCCGGAACTTCCGGTTGCTATGACATAGACAATGAACGTATCTTTTAAATTACAAACTAAGGAAAATCGGGGACATGACAGTTGAGCTAACACTTGCTTACTGTATGTTTTAAACCAAAAACTGTCAATTAACGCAATTTATATTTCCGTTTCGAGAATTTAGTTTCCACATTTTCGTGGGAACTAGTCACATATTAAGTATACACACAATTTACATATAGTAAGAGCCATCATCCGTTCTGCGAAGATGGATCACCGCTATTCATCGAGACTTAGATTGAAAGCGACTTAGACCTCATACATCACGCCGAGGTATGTTGAACAATTTTACTATATACGCTATGGAAATAGTGAGAATTATGAAGGAATGACTTAAGATATGATTTATTGCCTGCCTTCAAGTTATTTATATTCCGTTTTAGGTACAGAGTCGAGTCATAGTAAGCGAACACATTTGAAAGGATAATTTCTTGAATTTAATACCTTAATCCAGATAGATTTGTTTATTTCAAAATAAACATATAACGAAAAGATACAAACGGTCGGTTTTCTTCATGAGAATTCAGTTAATCCTTAATATTTTATTAAAAATTTTAATATTTGCTTGGGAACGTTCAGATATTAAATGTATATAATATCAATACTTAACACACCGGACTGTATGGGTAGCCAAAAATACAATAATTAAATGTGATAATGCGCATAGACTCGAAATTTTATCATGATAGATTTAGTGGTTTCAGCGTTTATACCGGAAATACATCGTGACAAAAGATTTTTTACTTATAAAGATGTAAAGCTCCGTTTTTAGTACAAAATATATTTAAACTAGCTTCTGCCAGCGGATTCGCTCGCGTTCATTTCGATTTTTACACCTTGGTTTATACATTATTGGACTTTTAGTAAGGATTCCTATTTTTTTTGGAAATATAATTCGAGTATAGCCTTCCTCACTAAATGTACTATCCAACACTAAACGAATTTTTCAATACGGACCACCGGTTCCTCATATAAGCGCGTTCAAACAAACAAACTCTTCAGCTCTATAATATTAGTATCGATTAAAGAATTTATATTAAAATCGTTCAATAAATGACGTTTAGAACACGCTATAATGTTGAACTTTATATCCAATGTTAATTGTATTACTAAACTAATCGTAAACCACAAATCGAAATAAGCCAAAACCGTAATGGTATTTCCGGTTGAATTAATTTAATTACCTATTTTATTGTTCCCAAACCACCGACACTTCATGATCTCCGATTTTACCGTGCGAGATTATGCAAGAGTTCATTTTATTTTAATGATCAGCCAATTTAATCGATAAAATAGTATGTTAAAAGTTGCGGTTACATCCAGTCTGCGGTCACATAATTGATAGGTTATAAAACCATTTCGTATTTCGTGTAGTGTTGAAGTTTAAGCAAGATTATTCGTGAGATAGCGAGAAAGTTTATTTATATTTTTAAATTTATTTCTCCACGAAATTATCTCATAGGCATAAACCCAAACTTTGTAAGTAACATTTCACACATTTCCATAACTAATTATGTTTAGTAATGCCTTTGTGAGTTCACTCAATGAAGACTGTAAGAAATATACATATTTATGCCCATTATTTATAATGAGCAAATATTTGATTAGTGGATTTGTTCTGGACCGAGAAATTGACAGCAG
Organism: Hebomoia glaucippe; assembly: GCA_025727935.1. Classification (NCBI taxonomy): domain Eukaryota; kingdom Metazoa; phylum Arthropoda; class Insecta; order Lepidoptera; family Pieridae; genus Hebomoia; species Hebomoia glaucippe. Next base: position 7,223,945 of record JAOSYY010000016.1, read on the forward strand.
CGGTGGTGAATGGCGCCTTCAAAGATACCCATCGGGTATACTTAAGTTTACGCTCTGAAATACGGATAAATGGTCAAAGACCCTACGTATTCCATGCTCAAAATATCCCCTTAAACCCAAGATGAATGAATAATAAATCAGATACTGCGCTTCTATAGACTCAATGAATTAATTCAAGAACGATTGTGGGCGATAGTAGAGAAAAAATTATTTTTTAATGTTTTATCTATGTATATCTACTGGCAAAAGAAGTATTTTAAATTTAGAACATACAGATTGAGATTATTATATCCTATACATAGAATTAGTAGTTCAAATAATATGTATATATGATGATGATGATAAAATAAAAATTACTATTAATAAATATTAAACAAATCAACTAATTAAATTAATCTTGAATTTCGACAACTGTGCTAATTGTCTTGATTTAGATTTAGGAATAGGATTAGATACCTGTACAAAAACGAATATAATATCAGAGGATTGATTAGTTAATTCATTGCATTCCAGAATTTTTTGCTTGAATAACTAGGGAATCTAAACCGTTTTATATTTTAAACAAATTTTATACTTTCAACGTTATTAGAGTATATTTTCCAGACAGCGATGACTTTCGAGCAGTACATTCATCATTCCAGCAGTCTGCAGTTCGCTATATTTTATTTAACTTATATTATGAAGTGAAAAGTTCGCCTGTCTTACCAGCTAATGCTTTTACAGACTACAAAAGTACATGGGAAATATGGGTAACTAGTGTTTTCCAATGTTACGGCTTATAATTTTTCTATAGAATTAACAGATCGACAAAGAAACTCTTCAGCTTTAAAGTTAATATTAGTGCAGATTTAAATTGGATATCTTGACAATACCCGATTTAACTATATATTTATTTTTTAATTCCTTCAATGCTCAAATATAATAACAAAAAAGCAATCACATGGGTTTACCATGTCGAATGTTCTGAAGTAAATAAAAAAAAACAGACTCCTTCTATTTTGAAGTCGGTTAAAACAGCAAGTAGATAACTACATGTATGTATAACTCTATATGTTTTAATTTATTCATTAACCCAGAAACAAGCTTCCGTTACTCCTTGCATTTAACAACGAACCATTCCATTTTCCATTAAAATTTACCCAAAATATAACTATATAAATGTACTGAACTATTGGGATTGCGAGTAAAAGCCATCCAATTGGCTTGTTGCCAACATAAATTCGTTTGACCAACTATTAAATAATCAATTTAAACTGTATCTAATCAGATGAACAATAGATATTCATTAATTAAAACCGAATAATGTTTGCATACGCTAGGCAGGTGTAGTGATAAATCTTTGAAGCAATCCAAACTCAATTACTACAGTTTACTTTGCCGTAATGTCGGGTCTCTTTGTCGCTGTGAGTTGATTTAATTCCTTTCCGTTTGGACATGGGATTGTAATAGCGATTGACTCGGAGTTCTTTTAGATTCTCTCTCGGTGCCCGAATGAAATTTTCGATTTACTGTTAAATTATTGTGCAAATCATTGCATTCTTTGATTATATTGAACATCTAGTGTTTAGATTTAACTGACATTCATTTTTTAATTCTTATTAAAAAAACGTTTGTAAATATTGTATGATATTAAATTGTTTATTTTACTTTAAGTTATAAGTCGTGGTACAAATAATACATGGCAACTATATAGAATAATAGTTCACTGATACAAAATATATAGTATATTAGTCACTTGTATAATGCTATAATATTTTTCAAACGTGGTATCGGGACTCCCCGGTGACAATTGGCGTCATCACCTTTCTTTTCTAATGTTCGAATTTGTATTTTAGTCTTTATTTTCGGCCAGGACAACACAATAAGTATAGAGATGTTACCATGTCTATTTTAAATAACCTTTTTAAATCTTGATGTATCTCCTAATTTAATTATCAAATTTTGTCTTTCTTTAGAAACTGAAGTGATCGATCGCGATTTTTAGCTAGTTTTATGAAGGCCTTTGATGATTTGTGGACGAGGTTTTACTAAAATAATATCTTTAATGTTATTAAGGCCAGTGGTTGAGAAACCCATCTGCTTTGTCTAATTGAAATATTTTGTTTAACGCACCATTAAGATGCGAATGTAGAATCTTTTATAACAAACATATTACGTATGTTACTGAAAAAGAAGTTAAGAAAGACAAGGAATAAAATTCAAGGTCTCATAGAGTCAAGGATTTCGTAAAAGAATACGTAACGGATATGCTTAAATGAAACTACGGGGGTAATTCGGTCACAGATCGGAGTAGAATAAAGCCGTGTGTAAATGAGATGTCCTATCTGCCATACAAAAAGTTGTACCAGCGGGTTCCAACACGTTCCCAACACAAACAAGAGATATAAGCGGTCGAAAATTGCTTCTCTTTATTACGAGGGTAACTGGGTTTCCGCCAAAGTTTCTTTTATTACGAAATCTTCGCGCTGCCACAGTAATTTGAATAATAGATCGAATATTTTATACTCTCTTTATATTGTACAATATTTATTTTTGAATGATAAACGAATTGTTATTCTTGTACGTATAAATATATAACATAATATATGTATATTAATGGAGATTTTTTTAATTTCAGTTTGAAATATAGACTCAGGTATGAAGTTATAAGAGAGAGATGTGGTGGAAAAGAAAATGTAGTGAGAAGGATTAAGAAAGGACTGCTCGGACTGTTTCGATACGTAGAGAGAGCGAATAATAATAGGATGTCGTAAATTCTTAAGTAGACGACTTAAACGATATTATATATTACAATCAGATTCAGGTCTCATTCAGGTACGTTAAGAGTGTGTCAAATAGACGAGCATACAGAAAAGCAGTTATCCTAGTAAAGGAAGCGAAAGAAACAAGCAAGTATCGTCGCAAGTGTTTGTACTTGCTACGGTTCTGGCGTGGTCGTGTCCCTGCAGAAAAGAATCAGATAATATTAAGCTAAATGTCAATATTAAAATCTAATTAAAGTATTACGTGTTAAAAGTTATATATTTTTAATTTATACAACTAAATTTTTATTAAAAATTATAATTGATCTTAGCATTCAACATGACTTGTAAAAGTGAAAAAAAAGAATACTTATATTTTCATTAGTAGAAATAATATCAAATGAATCCTTACAAGATATTAACAAGGTCCTAGCATCCCACAAAGATTAGCGAAAACACATTTATTTATTGAAGATAATAGTTATGAATCGTTACAAAATACTATAACAGCCTTAGAGCACCTTTATTACTTCGAAACTCGATTTACTGAGAAAAATGGGCTAACTTTACTAGTTGTAGATAAATGGAACTTAAATGATATTAACGCTACGAGATTACGTTGAAATATTATTTTAACGCTCGTTTGTTTTTTCTGCTAATGATATAACTTTTTCTATTCAATTTTGTAATTTCGTAAAGTTTCTTCAACAGTGCAGTATATATCATGATTTAAACGCTCTTTTAATATCATTGTTTTTATTAAATAACTAGCTTTTAACCGCGGTTTCGTTCGCATTAACATTTAATTAAGAAACTAAGCTGCTTTAAAACCAATACAAATATCAAGAAAGTGAATGTTATTCATTTATTTCAGGCTTTAAGCCTGTTTAAAAATATTTTCCTTTATTTCACCGCCCTTTTTTAATAACCATTTCTATAAAGCCTAAAGCAAATTGACGAACTTCCTCGCGCCCCAATTTTATTCGGCGATTTAGGCGTGTAAGCATTATAAACAAAGTGACATTCAATTTACAATATCAATTACCAAGGTAGGTTTTAGAAGAGTTCTTTAAATAAACAGTAGTTTTCTTTGTTTGTTTTTCTATTTTATTTACTTTTAGTTTTAACACGAGTCAATCCAGGGCGGACAATAGTTACCTAATAAGGTGTCAACTCTATCAAAATATTACGATTTGAATGCGTTACATTGAGACTGTTTCACTATTTCTAATACAATATCACAACTTTTACGTAGGGTCGTATAAATTTCCATAAATATGAGGCCGGGCCGGTTTGATTTGGATTATAGAAGTTTTGATGTTTGTGGAATATGATGTTGTGAACCGTTCGAATTTGTCTCGAAATAATTCACTCATTGTCGGTTCAGAGAATTTCAGTATTATAAAATTTAACTAAGTTTTACTCGCTAATATCAAGATGATGAGTCTCAAACAGTGGAACCTTTGATCTCCTAATTACCATTAATTGCTTCATAAAATTTGTTGTAAAATTAAATTATGTTGTAGTGAGTTGAATATTATACTAAATGTATGAAAGCATGAATTTCATGTTATTATTTTATCTTAATGATGGCGTAAATCTGAGATGAAAGGAAGAAGTAGGAATAATCACACTCCGACGCCAACTGAATTATAATTAGACAACATAGTGCGGTCTCTTACATAATCAACTTATATAAATTATAGAAATATCTTAAAGCAACTGTAACTCAATCTTATATTATATAAATATACACTTAAATTTCTATTAATATTTGATTAAAATTTGAATTAGTTTTTCGATAGTATTTAGATATATAGTAGATTTATTTGTGTTTTTATAAAATATCATAGGAAAATTATACTCATTTACATACAACGTTAGATAATTATAATAATTTGAGAATTTAAGCAAAACAAATACTATGGAAGTTTATGCACGTCATGCGGATATTTGTCAGTAAAAAAAGTGGTTGATTATGTACAACAAATATAGTGAAGGATGTAAAGCATAGCTGCGTTATATCATTAAATATATTCACGATCTCTCTAATGAATACCATTGTCGGGAGTCGTGTTTCTCGCTTCTCATTAAAACATTACAATACCGTCGCGTTCAGAGCAATCATTTTAATTTAACTAGCATTTTGTCCGTGGACTCGCTCGCTTTGTGTGAAATTTTCTGACAACAATAAGCGGCTTTTGTTGATGATTTTTATTTCTATATAAAACGTATCCAGAAGTTTCAATGTTATCTATACTACAAAATTAAACGTAAGAATGGACTTTTATGAAACTTGGATTACTTTTAAATGATATTTTAAAACTAGATAAATAGAATATTTTTATTAAGTACCACATATTGTCTATATATCTATAGATATATATTACATACAGATTACGCACAACAGATACGTTTAGATAGACGTCTGTCTGTTGCATCGTGGCTTCTAAGCCAAAAGCTGGAATTTGATGCATTTTTCTTAATTCAAAGGCTATTTAGATAATTATTCGGCATATTATGTGAAGATTTCAGGCATTATATAGTCTGCCGTCGTGAGGTTGTTAAACTTTTTAATATTCTTATTATTTTTTATTTAAAATTAGATAAAAAAGGCGATTAAATAGGAACAGACAGAGTCACACTTTTCTCATATACCTTACGTGATGATATTTATACCATGCATGCGTTTCCAAATGATAGAAACGAGAATTATTTTTGGAATTTTCATCGAATTCCTGTCTCGATAGATTACTAACGGATACCACCAGTGTGATAATTAAGTGAAATAGTACAAAACGGCGAGCGCTTCGGGCGAATGTTGTTGTTGAACTTTTGCTATGCTAGCTTCAACTAAACTAATGTTAACTGCTATTTTTGACAACGAAAATGTTGTTTGAAATGTTGCCTTCATAATTCTGACTTTTAGACTCGAGGCACTGAAGGATTTGCTTAGTTATGAAAACTTTTGAGAGCTTTTGTTAACATGAGGTGCTTATAATGGCAGTAACGAATACTTATGTAACTAACGAAAACAAAATCTATGCAAATAAAAAAATATATCTTGATTGTATATACAACAAAAGGTGTTTTTCTAAATGCATACGAAAGTATACGCACTATGCAATTTATAAAACATTCTCCTCACTATTTATTATGACTAATGTCCAAAAGCGTTGACTTGATTTCGACGGAGTTTTCTGTGATAGACAGCTGATACAATACGGAGTAAATAAAGGTACTTTTTTATTTTTTTATCATGTATATACATATACTAAACGCAGGTAAAACCGCAGGGCACTGCCACTACCAAATCTTTTCTCTTCAATATATTTTCTTAGATTACGCCTTTAATGAGTTTCGTTAAAAAGAAAACTTAAAACACCTGTTCTGGCAAGGACAATGGTCACATTTTAAAGCAGGAAAATGCAAAACCACGCCAGCGGTTTAATCAAAATCTAAGTAAATATAGGTAAGAAAACCTTTTATATAAAAGTGTTTCAATCCTTACTTCTTTGGTTTAAATGAGAAAGTAGTAAGGTTCTGTGTATAGTCTAGCAAGTTTCCATAGATACACTATATACGTTATATAATAAAAACAGCGCTGTAATTCTTTATAATATTTTTACCAATTTTTTCTAAAAATTTGATAATTATTAACATATTTCAAAATTATTTTTAAATATTCAATAGAATATAACTTTCTTGATTTTTGAACTTTATATGATTTAGCATAAAACACTTAATTGTATTGTATTTATGGTATATTTTACGTCGAGGATTCAGGAAGACCAAGATTAAAATCGAAATGCGCGTGACACTTCCCCATTATTTTCTATAAACGTGAAATGGATAAAATTTAATATTACTTAGATATTTGGCCACCCATTAAATATTCCGCATTTTACCAGACATACCAATAAATAAGACATTAGAAAAATTAATATAAACGGTACACCAGGCTAAATAAAACCAAATCCGGTGGAAATCTTGAAAAGCCAGGGAGGTTTTAGTAGGTATTCCCTACTAATACTAGCTGTGGCTCGTCGGAGTAACTATGGAAGGGCGAGTCTGACATAACTGGCTAACGGATTCGTAATGCACTTCCTTCTCGTCAAAAAAAGGTTATACAAAATCAACACGGGCTTATACAGTCAAAAAATCGATTCCAACACTGTATATAGATACGTTGAGTAATGTACAGAGGTGTAGGATTAAAATAAAACCGATTTCGGTTAGCAATTCGTTTTTGCCGCTAGAATATTAGTTAGCCAGTAACCTCTCGTATCGCTCTCATTTAACACGCTAGTGTGAAATTTAAAGTTTAAAGTACTAGCGTATTTTATGTTGAGCATTTTCAGTAATTCCAGACTTTGGTTGGAAATTTAATAGCTTGCTCGCACCCGCAGTTTCCTGAACATAGAATGTTTCAGGTAATTCGAAATTTAAAATAATTCGTAATACTGTATGATATAATGCCTCGGAAGATACGTATATGAATGAATATATTCATAATTTTAATGACTATTTATTTTAAGTTTCATTTTGTGTACAGTATTATTTATGCAAAAAACGTTTTCTTTTATGTATACAACTGTTTTATAGTCAAAAAGATTTATATATACGGGTCCTTTATTAACCCATACATCAGTGTGATTAATGTTTTCTCTAGGATAAAAAGATTTTGTATTTTAATTGATACCAGCTTTTGGCTACGGTTTCGCTTGCGTTCATGTTGATTTTTTAAACGACTTTTGTTGTCTGTAATACTATTTTTAGGTAAATTCTAAGAATGTACAGATAACCAACTGTTACCAATTTCTGTAATAATTATGTTACCAATTTTCTGCTTTTTCATTCGAATTGACTTTATATTGTGTTTGATAAAGAAATAGTAGCTCGTGTTGCTCCTTATGACATTATTGGTCAATCCCATCAATACGGGCCAGCTGTTTTTACAGAATAACAGAACGGAGTTGGAAAAAATTGTATAAATTATGTTTTGGTTACAATTAATTTTTCTTACGTATTTAAAAACAAACTGCTATTTTGATATTAACATTGATCTGAACAAACAAATTGTTTTTATTTACACCCATACATATAATTGTGAATTGCAGTTCAGAATACAATAAATTGTTTACGGTTAAAATATATTATTTTCTATTCTGATTGTGTATTTAAATGTGTAAATGTTCTAATTACGTTACTAGATTAAGTTTATTTAAATTCTCCAACATTTCAGTAATATTTTGTTCAGAACGCTTTTTGTTTTAAATTGTAATATAATAAGGAGACTAAGCTAACTAGTTAAGTGATGTGGAGGTGGCTAATTACGCCTCTCTTCAGCGCAATTACGCGACCTCTCAGCACTAAATAAAACCACAACAGTGATGCAGATTCACTGGCTTCATTTCATTCTACGTCAACAGACAAAGTTAAATACTCAGTAGATTTTTCTGTGGAGGAAAATAGAGCTGCTAGCTATTAAACTATCTTAGATCTTAAGTGTTTAAATGGACTTTCAAGAAATTGAATATTATTAAGTTGTACAATATAATAAAAATGTTATTAAGCTATTTTTCACAAGTTAAAGTAGTATTCAGGTTGTATTTTGCATGGTTTAATTATTAAAAGAAATATTTATACATAAAAAGAAAATTATAGTGTCTGTATTCAAATCCCAACTTAGAGATTTGGAACATATATAAAGTATAATTACCTATTGCATGTTTGTTCAAGGTCTAAATGAGACTGATAGAACGTTTTTGACAACATCTGTTGGTTATTTTTAATCATCTATACTAATATTATAAAAGCAGAAGTTTGTTTGTATGTTTGAACGCGCTAATCTCAAGAACTCTTGGTCCGATTTGGAAACATCTTTTAGTGTTGGATAGTACATTTATCGAGGAAGGCTATAGGCTATATTATATTTTCAAAAAAGGTATGGATCCTTACTAAAGTTTAATTTAACCTAAGTAGTAAAATTCGAATAAAGCGAAGCAGCTGGTAGAAGCTAGTCAGTCATATATAAAATCATTTTAGGCGAAACCGCGTGTCAGTACTAGAAGGATGTAAGATAAATACCTAACCACGATAATATTACCAAAAATGCAATTATGATTCATAAATACAGTAATTAAAAACGCAATTTCGATTCAAAATGCAATTAACTATAGATAAATTATGAAAGCAATAATTATTCATAGATGAAAAGTTCGTGAAGTAATGTGTTTGGTTCAATCAGAATTTTCGAGATCCGAAATAAAAATTAATAACATTTGAAGATCGCAACAAAAACAAAAGAATTTCGCCAAACTCCGACCTTTGAATAATTGAAAGATTCATATTGAAAGCATCAAAGGAATGATCAAATATTTTTCTATGTTCCACAACAAACGAAAGTGCCGTTTAAACTAATTTCAGTGTACAAAGGTACTATTCGGGGAGGCTTGTCGTCTTACGCAAATAAGGAAAATACGCCTATATTGTATGTAACGAGGGACTTGAGAGTAAATTGAGGAAGTTAGCTAATTTAGAAAATGGGTACCCAGCGTGCAATGTATTCCCGTACACCTGTAGAAGCACACGGTAACCAAGTTAAATGACAGTTATTACCTTGTACCTTAGTTGGTTTTTAAGTGAATTGCTAGGTTTTTGTGGAACAAAGTAGTAAATTAACCTTGTCTAGTAGAAAATAGTTGTATTCTGGTCAAACAAACATAGTTGGCTATATGAGTAAAATACCCAATGGAAAATGAGGATAGGTGGGAGATTTTTTAAATTTCACGTGATCGATAGGGTTCTCGGGTGTCGTTAATAAAGATTTCTATAGGTATTTTTAGCATTTTGGTAAAACTTTTGTATTATTTTCTCAAATATTAACTGACAAACATGATGCGCGCTTCATGTATCATTCGATGATACGATGTCAACTTATTTCTATTATAATTATTCGAAAATTTATAGTAATACTGAAAATCCTTTTACTTAGCACTGTTATATCTACAAAGGGTCATTAATGACCCGATAATTATTTAGATACTTCCGATTTTTATTACTCGACAATGACCTTAGAATTTTTTTTTTTTACTTATTAAAACAATAAAAAGATGCTTAAATACTAATTTGTGCTATAAAGCATAATTGGTTTTTCTGCACATCACCAATTCGTATCAGCAATGCCTTGGTGCATCGTAAATTTTATTCATAGCAACACCAACGAGGACGTTAAAACTGTATATATGACTAGTTTCTGCCAGCGGCTTCAGTCGCGTTTATTTCGATTTTTACACCTTGGGATACATTGTTGGACTTTTAGTAACTATCCCTAAATTTTTCGAAAATATAGTACCTATAGCTTATAGCCTTTCTCGATAAATGTATATCGAACACTGAAATAATTTTTGAATTCGAACCAACGGTTCCTGTGATTAGCGCGTTCAAACAAACCAAGTCTTCAGCTTTATAATATTAGTATATATAAGAGATTTTAGAGAAAGTTTGACTCGTAGTGACAGAGTTGAAACCTTGCACAGACATAACCAATTTAAGTTACTGTTCATGACTATAATGAGTCCAATTTCACGAGGAAGATAATTCAAGAAGAGTCGTAAATCTGGCGTCGTTCCCAGTCTACGCGTGCCATACTTTAATATGTAAATCAAATCTTGAACTCGACTCTTGGATTCAGACATAGATTTAAATGCAAGATTATTTTATCTTTTCTCCCATTTATTGTTGAGCTTGCAAACTGTTCCGGTGTACGATGAAAACAATTTTGATATTTGCGATAGGAATTTTTAAAATATCGGTTTTTGTCAACATTGTTACGTGTATTGACGATGCAATCAAATATTTTAATGTAATACTGAGTTTGTTAGAATTTAAGTTGATATAGCTCAAATTCTTGATAGATACTTAAATTAATGATTACAACCTGTCAAAGTACTCCATTTAAATTGTTATTTTTTTTTAAATTAATGTTTATAATTTTATTTTTTTATATTTCGTTAAGTAATAAAACGTGCGAATGAAGTATTTCACACTTTTTTATACCTAGACTAATATTATAAAGCTGAAGAGTTTGTTTGTTTGAACACGGTAATCTCTGGAACCACTGTTGCGATTTGTAAAAATAGGGATCTTTACTACGAGACCAATAATGTATCCCAAGGTTTAGAAATCGAAAAGAACGCGAGCGAGGCCGCTGGCAGAAGCTAGTTTCAGAATATTTTGTAATAATAATATTTAAGAATATTTTGGCACACAAATGTATAAATAATTATGTAGATAATAAATGTTGATCTACTCAAACTTTTCGAATTCGTCATCTGATATAGCATTCTAAAGAAATATTATTGCATTATTCTTATAAAATTATTATATGATCTTACTTTATGATATTGGTTATATATAACTAAAAGAATAAATTTAATAATGAAATAATGCAAACATCTTTCATTGCCTAAAACGTGTTATGAACACGTGTAATTTTGTTTGTACCCCAGAAATGTAATATTAAATTCTCCGACACTATCTCCCGGAATATAACTGTAATGTCACAAAGGCAATCTCCTACCAAAATGTCAGGACTCGCAGCGGGTTTATTCACTAGAGAGCATGGGTGACACGAGTTACATGGGTCTATCGATTTTCACACCTGGAAGCTGATACATTAGCATTAACTGCATTTTTAATAGAATTTTAAAACATATATGTACTCCTTTACACAGTCTATATATGAACACGTGGAATGAAAACTTCATACTCCATTCATAAATTAACTTTTAGAAGTTATTTTCTTCCACAGTCATTCAGAATCCTTAAATAAATTGCCAAAAACAATCGTATAAACCCGAACAAAAACTTATTTCTATCTTGTTCAATATCTAATATATAAAATTCTCGTGTCACGGTGTTTGTAATTCTACTCCTCCGAAACAGCTCGACCAATTTTCGTGATATTTTATAGGCATATTTAGTACATTTGATAATAGGGCAAAATCTATTTTTCATCCCCAAATTGTTAAGGGTCGTCCACCCCTCAATTTGTTTTTATTGTTTAGACAATTTTTTTTTTAATTTTTATGATACAGCGTATATATATATAAATACATACAACCCCTAATATTCCCCCTCTACCATCAGCCCCTATTTTTTCATCGCAATTTATTTCTGTGACTAAAGGACGTTTGCTGGGTCAGGTAGTTACTTATAAATTTTAAATTAAGAATGCTTCGAGCTTACAAAAAAGTTTCCCTATTTGGTATTTATAATCTATTATTTAAAAATATAACTAATTTAAACGGGTTATCGCTATATTTTGCAAACTGTATTTTGTTTCGAAGCCACTAAGGCAAATCTGTCAAACGTTGCATAAACTGTTTTAATATTGTTCAAATTTGTCATTATTGTTATATAAAATGAAACTCTAACGCCTTATATAGAAAAATCTGTAAATAAAGGTTCTTATTAAGATACTTCTTCTTTTTTTCTTGACTTCATTACAATAAGAAAAATCATAATAAGTTTTATCCCTTATGAATTTGTGTTTTTTTTTGAACAACAGTTTTCTATAGCATGTTTTCTATAGCACTGTTATAGCGGGTTGGTAAATTTTATAAAAAGGGCCATTAATATCTTTGCCCTTTTCTGACAAATGACAATAAAATGACCTCGAAACGTTATTAATTAAGGAGAAAACGTAGAATAAGATAATCTTATCCTCGAACGCCCTAAGGTAATTTGAAAGACGTATTTCTCGACTGCTTTTTCCATTTCTGTTTAAAGGACACTTCAGAGTTAAGTTTTACTGAATTATCTGAGTTCGAAATGGTACTAAATAATAATTATTATAATAGCAAAGTGTTCTTTAAAATTAAATAAAAATAATTGTTTAAGCTAAAGCTTTTCAACAGTTTAACAGTTGAGCTTTCACGAAACGATATTACTATTAAAAGCGATAATTCAGTTATTAATATTTAACGAAGCATTTTCCACATTTTTGATCACAAAACAGTTAAGCCGTACCGAAATGAAGGCTTGTTCACAGTTGAATGAAAAAACCTCGTTAATTTAAGCCGGGCGGTCTCTATTTTAAATTTTAAATTATTTATTAATAAGTGGGAAATTATTTTACATTGGAAACCGGTAACGAGCTGTATTTGTTAAATGCCAGTCAGCCAGAGTTTGTTAGTTCAACGAATACAATCAGACCTACCGTTGATTACGACCTCTCCACAAATGAAATATTAGGGGACGCTTAAACAATTATATTTATTTAGGCTTAAACACTAGGTACTGGTTTGTAATTAGTTAAAATTTAATCGCGTATAAAAGCGCTTACATTTACGCTAATAAAATTTATATATTCATGAGTTTGAGTTGTACGTAATTAAATATTAGTCCTGAAATCAGTTTGCACTAGCTTTAAAGCAGACACATTTATATGTCTATTTCCTGAATAATTTGTCTTTATAGGCAAATAGAATGCATTTTTTATTCTTTATTCAAATTTCGAATTGAGGTGCAAAGTACGTTTCACTAGGTCACTAAGAAAGTATTTTTCTAATCAGCTTCTTAGTTTGTTATATATTGGAAAAATCTATAGTTATATGAAATCTATGAACTACATAGATAATATGCAATAAATCAACAGAATAATTATTTTTATAATCAACAATTAAATGTAGCTTTATTTTTCAAATGTAAGATGTAGTAAGCGCAATTAAATCTGTGAACAGTTAATTACTCGTCTATATTCAAGAACTTAATTAAAAGAACGCGCCGCGCACACCTTTAGACATTAAATTGAGTAAGAAAAGTTTGTCACTAAAATTCTATTTCCGCTTAAAAAATATCCTATTTAACTTCAGTTTATATAAAAACCGTTAATAAAATGCCATAGTAAACAGTTTTGAATAAACCCAACTTTCATATAAACTTAAATAGTTTTAAAAATTGTATATGTATATATGCAATAATCTTAATCCATTTTAAATATATTTTGTTTTACCCGCAAGTTATCTGAAGCAGCGTTATTTCAAATAAATCCATGGGATAGAGTTTGCACTGACAAAAAAATGTTAGTCGGAAAATTTGATTCCAATTTTAAACGCTCCTGTTATTAAAACATGGTCCTGTACGCACACAAATAAGCTGTATATCCGGGACCTTTAATTTCCGGTTACCCTGAACTCTTGTGCTCTGTTTATTCTTAGACACCATTTTAAAACCATCAATTCTTGTTATTAGCTTTATGTTTAACAATATTCTTGTATCTTTTCTAGTATTATAAACGAAAAAGGTTGTGGATATATATTGACGTTTATTACTCTTTCACCCAAAAAGTA
>JAOSYY010000016.1:7253586-7268636 GCA_025727935.1 Hebomoia glaucippe
CCGAATGACATTTCGGGAGCGAGAATTCGGAATATAAAGAGATGTTTAAGAAAAAAAGCAGAAACTATTACACAAAGGAATAACGACATTAAATCACAAATTGCTAGGACGTGGCGTGCATAAAGTTTAATGTGATAATATCGGTGCCGCCGGGTATTACAAACCCATTAACACGAAAACTGCGCTTTGCATAGAAATAACGCAGCGATTTTTTTAATTTAAAAATTTATTTATATTTTTTAAGATCGCACACTGCTGCATTGTTATCAAAAAAAGTTGTGCTTAAAGGAGTTTGTAGGTTTATATATCACATCAAAAACCTTTTACATACCAATTTTCGTAATGATTCGTCACTAGTTTCTGTCTTTAGCCATGTTTTATACAGAAACAACTTTTTTATTCTCTCTTTTTTATTCTTCATGTGGTGGGAGGAACTACTAATAAATTATAAGTTCCGTCCGGGTCACGTTCATGGATGGAAAAGTCGTGCGCGTTTCGATTTCAGTCTATGAATTTGCGAATACTCGATATAAAAATAAGAACATCCTAAAAATGCCAAATGATATAAATATAGCCAAGGTCTTAAGGTTGGCAACGCGTCTTCTTGATCTAATGATATTGGAGACGTCTATGGGCGACAGGAATTTCTTAGTGTGAGTATAAGCGAACTGTTTGCTCGTTTGCCTTCCTATCGCATAAAAAAAATATTATATGTGTAACTAAGCTTTATATACGATTTATTTTCAGAAAGCCAAGATTTTTTAACAACATTAGCGTTGTTCCAAACAGATTAACGTAATATACATCAAATATAAAAATCTAGGACACTCGTTACTTTTTGAAGTTGTAATACCATTTATTTGAGCTACAAATCATGAATGTGAAATCAAATGAACTCTCTGAACATTAAGCCTACATAGCAGTGACCTAAAATAGTCAACTAAGCGAATACTGCTTAATATTCGTTTCGTGTATTGAGCTGCGACATTTTTCTTGAAAGTCTCTTTACGTAAGCCTTGGAAGAAATCACGTCATATTTCTACGAAGCGGCACAACAATTTCCAGTGTCTTGCCTTCACAAGTATTTCTTTGTTCATGAACATTTCGAAATATTACAGGGACCTTCCGGGAAATGCGTTACGTATTTCTCATATTGTTAAGAAAATAACTGCCTTCAATGACGCACTAACGTTATTAAGGATTCCTACAGTTTTAAACTCATCTAGACTCTACGTATATGAAGTAAAATTAAAGTGTCTGTTCGTAATATCAAAACAAAATTTGTATTCTACATTATCTTTAAGTAAATATACTAATTCTACATAATTTATATAAAAAACCTCTGCCTTAACAAAAACAATAAAAACAGCTACAGTGATTTTGATGAAACTTTCACTAGTGAACAGAAGATCTAATAAAGTCTACTTTTATTTTCTCCTCTCCAGCTTGATGCTTAATATATATACATATAAAATATGTGTTTTATATATGACATAGTAGTAGCATAAGAAAAAAAGAAGATTTGGACCAATTCATTATTTTTTCCCGATCTAGATCTCGAACGCGATCCACTTCCTCTGTAAATATAACTTAAAATAATAGCTGACGTTTTCATTAACACGATTACAATCAATTAATTGGAAAAGTCTGACACTAAAACTTTTTACTTCGAGATACGAATCTGGATATTTAGAGCAATTCTTACTGTATTTGCTAGTTTATTATTATTGAATTATAACTTTGAGTCGACTTATATGACCTATTGTTAATATGAAAAACGTGATTTCTTTAATAGAAAGATAGGAAGCCAAAGGATTAAGTTTCACAACAAGTGAAAATGTGAAGTGTGGGTGATTACACTACGGAAAAAAAGCTTTGTTTACCAGCGTAGTATATGTTCTGTATCTTAATGCTTTGTATATCTATAGTATTCTAACTTATGTCTGGTTTAAATACAGGGTTCAATAACACTGGAGAAAATATGGATATTGGCCAGATTCCTTGCAGTTTCAGTCGATGGCTTCAGAAATATCGAAATATTCCCAAAGTAACATTTATACAATGTTTCCTCTACACATCACGTGCTACCTACGTGATGCACTGGCGTATCATGGAAGCCACTTTGCACTAAAATATATATAGAATACCACAGTCGACCCACGATTTTATATCACATGCATTTATGTATTAACTGACCCGCGCAGAATTTAAATATAATTATTAGAAAATCCTCTAATTAGTACTTAAAATGTAGCCGGACACACAAATATCATGTAAAAAAATGGAAAAGTGAAAACGGCGTTTCAGTACATTTAATGAATTCACACAAAAATAATGTGATAGACAGCCAGTAGTATTTGATAAAATCGACATTAATGCGAACGTAGCCGGGAGCAAAAGTTAGTTGAATATAAAAACTTTAGAATAGACGAGAACTGAAATTTCTTTCCATCCATCAGTCTAGCGAAAGGTTCGCTAACTAGATCAACTTGCTCGTGGAAATTAAACCGAAATAAAACTATAAATGTTTAGCATAATCCGTTTTTGTTTTCTTACGGGGTTTATAGGTGTGTTAGGTAAACAAAATTTCAATATATCTAACTTACAAAGAAATAAAGAAAAGTTACATTGTTCTCTACCTTTTATCGCTTTGCCAAAGTAATTATTCGTACTAAACGCTCTGAAACAACATGATAACGACTCCATAATCCACAAACTAAGCGATTACAGTTACAAAGAAAAGCCATTAGTGTTCAGCTTCAATATCGTAACTACATGTGTACGACACGATTCGTAATACCAGAATTATATCATGAATTAAACTTTTTAAATTACATGTTGTAGCCGACTTTAAATGAAAGTACGAGTGCATGAAATCTGTTTTCTATTAATTTTTTTTCTTCATTTATGCTATTTATTAGTATAATTCGCATAAATTATACCAAACTAGCTTCTGCCAGCGGCGTCGCTCGATTTCATTTGGTTTTTTATACCTTGGGTTACATTATTGGTCTTTTAATTAGGATCAATGAGTTTTAAAAATATAATATAGCCGATAAACGTACTATCTAACACTGAAAGAATTTTTCAAATCAGATCAGCGGTTCCTAAGATTAGCGCGTTCAAACAAACAAACTCTTCAGCTTTATAATATTAGAATAGATATTATTTAATTATATATTTCTTTTCGTTCATTCCTAATCTGACAATTCTGTTTGAGCCATACCTGGACAGATTGTGATTCAAATGTTCAAATAACAAAAACAAGTCTTTGGAATACCTACTATTAAGTGATTTTCATTCTCATCAACGTGTGCCATAACAAAATTACTAATGATATAATGCTACATTAAATAAATTAACATCCATATGGCATTGACGATCTCTATAATGAACTATCTATCAAATAAATTGGTAACACGAATGCTACGAGAGCTTTCATTTACTTTGGTTCTATTCAATTTACGTCTAATCAATTTGTGCAAGTGTCCGCGTTTGTGCGAATAATGCATTTGGACTATTGACGAGCCAACACCAAATTATAACACGCAATTAAGCATCAGGGACGTTTCATATTAACTGTTATAGTTTAGTATGGGCTAGTAGTAATAGGCTGTGGATACGAAATTATTTATACATTGGTATCGGTGTATTATGGAATACGGTTCTACTCTTATCGAATCAAAGATATCTGTGGACCAACGGGTAATATTGTATGCGAAGTCTTTTATAACGTTCCGTAGCTATAATTTTAAAGGTTTCGGTAATGTAGACGTTTCAGTATAAGCCAGTCAATGTGAAAACACACAGAGTATCTGAAACGCAAACATAACATTTAATTTTAAACTTTTCGGATTTGTTACCGCGTTCCGAGTATTTTACAATAATCAAACACAGATAGCAAAAACCATTTTGTCTATGTGTAAATTAGATTGCTATTAAGAACTGTTAAAAGTATTTCTTTAACGAATACTTATGACACGATATTTTTTTATGAAAATGATAGAAGCAAGTTAGCAATCTTTTGAATGTTATTTAATTCATATCTCTGTATCCATCCAACCATTAGGTCGGTCCATTCAT
Source organism: Hebomoia glaucippe (assembly GCA_025727935.1). Taxonomy (NCBI): domain Eukaryota; kingdom Metazoa; phylum Arthropoda; class Insecta; order Lepidoptera; family Pieridae; genus Hebomoia; species Hebomoia glaucippe. The sequence continues at coordinate 7,257,670 of JAOSYY010000016.1, forward strand.
TCAAATTCACTCTAAATTGCAAATTTCCAAAGCTTACATACCAAATTAACGTATATTTGCCCCTTTGATGTATTAAAACGGACATTCGTTACACACGGTGAGCTGGCAAAGCGGAATAAAACTGCTGAAATAATTATTCATTTTCATGAATCGTAGCTGCCGACGTTTACAAAATAAAAGCGAGGCCACAAGCCACGATGTTGCTTTCAGTTAAAAATTCTCACGTACCAACCGTAAATACTTAACATTTCATCGTTTGTATGCATCTACACACTTATCATACGTTAAGTGCTTTAAAATTGTTTATAATATCATATTTTTATACTCGCAAGCTTAGTTTAAATCTACGTAAAAAAGTTTGGAAGTAAGAGCTTTTTTAAATTGTTGCATTTCTTTAAATCAAATTTGTGTTTGTTTGATTAATATAATAATTGGAACCAACTTAATATATACGATGTATATAAAAGTGTTATATATTTATATACATTATATAAATTTTGTCTAATGATTATTTGAAATCTTTTCAATGTAATATGGCTAAGGCTTTAAGGTTGGCAGCGCATCTCCTAGACCTACTAACCTTGAATCTGCCCATGGGCGACTGGAATCGCTTAATATGTTAGTGTGTCTATTTCATAAAACAAAAAGAAATTGATTTTCATCTATAACTGCCCTGGGGCAGTAAGACTGGAACATTTTTGAGATGTGTCATTGCAAGTAGAAAAATATAAAAATTATAGGATGTTTATAATTCTTATTAGATTTTTACTTTTCATCCTTCATTGAGTAAATCAAGACATATTTAGAGCTGATCTAGTACACACTTTTTGCCGCATACAAGTGTATATTTTATTTTATGAAACAATATCATTCAATAAATCGAGATACTTATATCAACTTACTAATTTAAATTGCAGCTATAAAATTCATTATTTGTTTATTTCTAAGCTAAGGAATGGTACCTAAAATGCATCGTGGAAAGCAAACAGGTAAACTTTTTCAAAAATAAAGTATGCATTTAGCATTCGTAGAGAAATTGAAAATAGAATGAAATGAAAATTCCGTTTCTATTTATAGTGTCTAAATGGTAAGTCGAGAAACGTCATGTCTGTAAGCAAAATTTAAACGATTTAACGAAACAAGAATCGTAGCAGTTTACGTACGTAACACTTAAAGGCTCTTTGGGTTTTAACTTACCTGAATTTATTGTGAAAATCGTAGCCTTGTATAGAAAAGCTTGTCAATAGTTCAATACAATATCTGAAAAGCTTTTAGTTACTCAACTCCATATTAAGTACTCTGGATTAGTGATGTGACGATGTTAAAAAGGTGTGAATTTTTCGGTACATCTACGACTTTTTTTTTAAATTGTAATCAATACTTAAGTAAGTAATAACTACGACCAATATTTTTGAAACTTTTTTTTGTATATAAAAGCATACAAAAAATATTAATAATTTAATATACTTAATAGTGTTTTGAAGCCTTGTTTAGTGGAGGCAAACATCATATAGTAACTAGCGAGTTTTACGAGATTTCAACAAATATTATAATTTTTAAAAATTCCTTCCCTTCCTCGTCTTAATTGGAAAGCCGATGGGAATTATTGATGGTATAAAAATGAATGAAACTCTCAAAATTATTTTGCTAAAACTATATATACATATTGAAGGAGAGAAATTGGGCAAAATGTAATTTGTATAACGCTCCTTAAGCCATTCGATCTGCACCTAATGTCGGATAATAAAGGATGTTTTAATTCAGTTGTATTAACTATCTGTATCTCGAACCATGGTACCCCACTAATATAATTTACACAATCATGAAAATGTTGAAAAATAAGTAAAACATATCAAAGCACACTGCAATGTACCGATTGGTCTGCGGTTTTTATTTATTCTGAGTTTTAAAAATGTTTTTTGTTAAATTTTATCGATAACATTTCATCAGCTTAACACTAGATCCAACACAGCGGTTTTATATAACATCGTAACAATACATTTTGTTTTGTATCAAATGTTTTCAGATATTCGAATCGATTTTAACACTACCTTTGATTAAAAAACTAGCCATTAACCCTTGTTAGATTTGGTAACAATAAACAAACACTGTTGTCCAATTTTTCCGACCCGTTACAATACGGCGGTTTAAGAAATGAACGTATTCCTTTTTGTAAGGCTGGTAATGCGTCTCGAAGATCCTGGTCTAGGGGCGACGGTAATCATTAGCTATATGTTCGTTTGGCCTGTATTATAAAAAAAAATTGAAATATCTTTCAAATAAGTCGTCGTTTCAAAATCAAATAATGTGTACATGTACCTACAAACACAATCATTTAGTGTCTCGGATTTCGGACTAAGGAATGTTTATAATTATTTACATTATCTACAATTATTACCAGCAAAACCTTGATTGTTTTGGGAATATCATTTCGTTATTAATTTTATTTCGATATTCATATGAAGAATGTACCACACGACGTTTAAATACGTGTATAATTATAGAACTAATTCTGGATCTTGTTGGTTTAAGAAGATATCTATATTTAAATTATAATATTCTTAAAAATTCACTTGAAAGTGTGTATAGTCCTTATAGCAACAATAATATAAAAACACTTGTTTGACTATTTGTTACGTCTAAGAAAAGGTTACGAAATGGTTTAGCCAATTTTGACGGGACTTTCATAATGTTATATGAAGTAAGATAAGCTATTGTTTTTTAACATTGTCATCATCATACGTTATAGAACAGGTGACACACTGCTAATAAAAATAAATGTAATAAAAACTGAAATTTACTCCCAATCAGAGTGCAGTGGATTAAAAAACAGCATACCTTTTTATTTCTGCTCAATTAACCGGTTCAATGGTATAGAAATGGTAGTGGGTGGCGCCGATTTAATCAGAGACGATTCGGTCTCATTTCGGTTTGCCATTCATGTGTAATTTCCTTCGGGCGTGGTTCGACCCATGTCTTGATTATTTTCAATCCTATAGAAATCGCTTACTAAGCTGCTGTCGTTGGCTTATTTTTCTAATGTTATCTTTTAAATGTTCAAACGGGTGTTCCTGAATATATGATAGTGCGTTTTTTTCAATTTTTACGTTTCGAAATAAAAAAAAAGAAGTATAGCTCTACCCATGTGTGGAAGTTTAAATAAAATAAAAATTGAACTCTCCTTTGACTATTACACTGACTACAAGAAGTTACCGCAGCAAGAGATGAGTACAACAATATAATCACTGAGCATTTAAGCTCTACTTTCTTTGTTGAACGACGTATAAAAAAAAGCTTAGAAAAATCTAACTTCACTCTACTTAAGAACAAAAGGGAGTGGAAATATTTAATGTATAAGAAAGTACTCAGGTCTTTAGTTCTAGCTTCCATTCAAAGTTGGAAGAATGGTCAACGAAGCTTAAAACCTCATTCACGAGATTTTTTCCATCACCGGATGTTGAAGTTCAACTAGATTTAATCTTAAAATAGACGAAGTGTTTGAAAGCGTCTCAAGATTCTTTTCGTATCGTGCAACGTACATTTAGCACCTGGAATTCACTGTATGGAATGCTTTTCCAGATCACTGCTATCAAGCCAGCATTCTCTTAATGTTTGGAGTTAATTAAAATAACTGGTTATTTCAATTGTTAAAACATTTTCTCGTCTTTTATTTAATATATTTTTGAATGCACTTATCATAGTAAAACTTGTGGCGTTCCCTATTGTGTTGTCATGGCCGCAATTAAAAGCTAAAAACAAATTCAATTTTTAGAACATGAGAACTGAACGGCTATTATATCAAGTGACACAGTCTGAAGATCATTAAAGTATATATTATATAGCAGTAATGTATTATTTATAATTCATATACTACGTCTTGTAAGTTACAGTGAAATAAACAATTTAATATCATAGAGTGAAGTTTGATAGTATTAGTGCATTCTCATAAATAATAATAAAGAAAATTTGTAATTTAAATAAAAATAATAAATTTGTCGATGTTTTCGTGGCATGATTGACTATTTTGTCGCTTTATTAATATCATTAACTGTTATAACTAATACAAAATGTTCTTACTCGTCATTAAAAGCAATGGTTTGAGAAGTCATTTGCGAAAAACATATAATACTTACTCCAGGGAACATCAATATCAATAAACTTAGATCGTAAACATTTTACAATATGACATTACACCGTTGACATTCGAAGTTTCATGTTGATATTAAAGTTTTCTATCCTGTTTCACGAGTTTGATTTAAAAAACCATGTATTTTCTGGCTTTTTTAATATATTACTTATATCTTTGAATAAATAACAGGTGAGCGTGAAATTCATTTGATCGGAGCCGACACCATGGCAACATGACATCGTTAAATGACCTACATATCTGATTTCAAGTATTCGGAAATGTATAGTCTAAAGCAGAATCGCACACACACAGCCTTTTCATATATCAACGTGACTTGATTGAATATTCGATATTACTCCCAAACGTATGAATGTGAATATCATGTTTTAAAATTACGCAATATGTTATAATTAAATACAAATGAAATTAAAACATTTTTTTGTGCGATGGGGCTGCAAACGAGCATACAGTTCACTTATACCAAGCGATTCCTTTCACCCATGGACATCTCCAAAATCATTAGATCTTAAAAGACGTGTTGCCAACCTTAAGACTAAGACTACTAGACTACTGACTGTACTAGACTAAGAGACTAAGCCATATTTATGTAATTTGTTTTAGGACGTTCTGCTGCAGGTCCAACTTAGTTTTATTTCGATATTTTATTAAGGAGTTATCGTGACAAAAAAAAATGTTATGGTAGCTTTGATTGTCTTTAGTCAGTAGAATGTAGCGTGAGTAGGTTGAATAAGTTGATATTCAAAGTCAGAGGTGGTCGACTGAAATCAAGACAACATCGTGTATATCTTAAAAACGGCTACGTCAAGAATGTGTATCTGCATATAATGGGAAAGAAGCGTAATTTAATTAAGCATATTTTTAGTGATTATAAGTTAAACATATTAGGATTCGGATAGTTAAAGTTATACTAAGCGCTCCACCAAACACTTCAAGTTAATGGTAAAGTCTAGACTCAATCTAAGCGTCCATTAGAATATGTTTATAATCATAATATAACTTTGTACTCGCCCGCACTAATGACTACTCAGTTTAACCAGCTATAAGTAGTTCGTTAGTGAACGAGATCCGGTTTCCTTATCAGGGTTGCATCCGGTTCTATCCTGTTTTGTTTCTATGTTAACACCGGATGCGAAAAGGGGACCGTTTCATGAAGGCTTTGTTGACACGGTGGATTGAGGAAGTGCGAGTATAGATCTAACATTTCATAAACTATAGGAATGGTCTTTGTATTGTCAAAGAGAAGTAATGATAACTATAAATCCTGTAATGAAAAACACTTGCTGTTTCTGAGCGCGGAGAGTAAGTAGATAAGAAACAATATTTGGTGTTGAATCCTAAAAATATTTGCTATACTTGTAAGAAATAATTACCGCTATTTTTCAATGAGAAAATTCTGAAGAACAAGATTTCTATCGCAGCGTGCAGAGGAAAAATTATTAATAAAATAAATTAATAATGTTCTTTACTAATTAGGAAAATAGTAATTGGTATTAGTGTCAATAGATATAATTTATTTTTGAGTTCGTTGTTTGTTGAGGTAGTCATTTTCCTATTTTACTATTGAAACTGATACTTTTAGTGTTAATAAGTATGGACACAAAATATCTTTCAACGAGTTTGGACGTTGAAATAGATATATTTTCATAATTAATGAAGACCGATTGATGGATATCGATACGAGCTGTGCAACCGTACAAATAGACTTGTTGCTTAGATACCCTCGCCATCCTAAACCACAATGAAATAGGAGAGGATAAGGCGAGCATGACACTGAACGATGAAGCTGCTTGAATTTATTTTATGGAAACCTGATGAAAATCGGTATAGTTAACCGTTTTAAATGTATTATTCACGTCCGCCGAAAATCAGTAGCGTAAAATCGAGATTCTGCTTTCAGTCTATAAATTTTTAAATGGATACAAAAAAATGTTTAATCAATGGTCCGGCTGTGGTGAATATAGTTCTTCACGTATAAATTAAAAATTCTATCAATAACTACATAGCAAGTATATTCAACTTAAGTTATTGTACGTACCTGAATAATCAGTTTTGTAACATTGTATATATTTTTCTTCTAACAATTTTTTTTTTAATTTTCGATATTAACGTCTTTTATCATTAGAGGGAGATAAGCATTCTTATTTTAAATTTTAGATGTATCAATGCATAGGTGATGAAATCGTGTGCAGTTTTCTTTACTTGAGACATTTCTGGAAAATATAACATTCGTGTCCTTTGAGGCGTATTATTAAATGCTCAAGAAAGCTGATAGAGTACATCTATCGAGTCTGGAATGGAACTCGAGATTGTATAAATTCTACATGAAGGGCTTATTTCATATCAGCTTTGATACTGCCGCGATTATATTTAAATAAAACCACTTTAAATGGAATAAAACTCAATATATGTATTACTATTTTCTCGACAATTCTTATATCATATTTTCCCTCGAAAAGAGGTATGTTATAAGTTTGACGTCTGTCCGTGTGTATGTTTGGTAAAGTTTTTAACGAATATGTAGAATTCAATGCGTTTTTAATAGTTTAAATATACTTAAGATGTTTTAATGATGTATCGTCAATAAAGAAAAACCACCTAGCACAAAACTTGAGAACAACTTCTGTTCAAGGCTACGCAATTTTCATAGGTATATGAGATACAATAATTGTCCTCTTAACGAAGTATAAAACGTCTGCAACTTAATACATAATATATTACATACTAGCTTTTGCTAGCAGCGTTGCTTGCGTTAATTTCCACTCTTTCACCTTGGTATATAATATTGGACTTTTAGTAAGATTCCTATTTTTATTTGAAAATATAATATAGCCCATAGTCTTCCTCAATAAATTGAACAAGCTGTTCCTGAGATTAGCACAATCAAACAAACTCTTCAGCTTTATATTATTAGTATAGATTAAACACTGTCTTGTATTAGCAATGAAGCAAATCAACCTCAAATAACTTAATATTTATCAACGGCTTTATTGTTTATTTTCCCCAAATGTAAATATTTTTCCTTTACCCTATATGATTATCTTATGAAGATCACTGTCGTAACAAAAAACTTAGTTCAATAATACTCGTTGGATTGTCAACTCTATTATTAATAGCATATAGTTGATTGTCTTCTGTTGTGGTGTACGTGGGATTGACTGTTGATTGTTAGTGTCATTTCTCTGAGGGATAATATTAATACTTTTATCTGTAACCGTCCATCATCGGATTAACGAACTGTCAATATCACATGAAATATTCCTCTTATTGAGGAGATGCACAAATGAGATCCCATACTTTATTCTGATCGTTTTTATTTTCTTCGAAATTTGAATTATATTTTTTCTTTATCACCAATTCAAATTTTAATTCTGACAGCACTGTAGGTTTGTGGTAGGATAAAGCTACTGCGACGTCAAAGTACCGAGTTCGATTCCTCGCCGGAATGAATTTTCAAAAAAAAAATTTCAAATCGTATTTTGCCTCGGGTACATGCTGCCTGCGGCCTGATGAGTGTCAAATACATTTCGAGTATTATTACAAATGAGGTGGGAGGAATTCCAAATAAATTATAATTTCCGTTCGGGTCACGTAACACCGTTCATAGATGGAAGGTCGTGAAATACTATGCGTGTTTCGCCTTGTCTATGAATTTCCACATACTCAAGCATTCTACGGAATACTAGTCCAACAGGAAAGCGTCATTATAAAAATAATAACTGATGGCTAGGATCTTAATGAGGTGTCTATGGGCAAGACGATTCGCTAAACACCAGGTGAATTGTATGCTCGCTTGCTTTTTTATGATAAAAAAAAATCTTCGCACTTTTTTCTATGAATTATGTTTGAAAAGCATTCGATAAATAAAAGTGATTTCGTGTTTTAAAATTATTCTGTCGCATTAGTTTTCAACTTGAGTTTGTATTGTTAAAAAGAATAGTAAAATTGTGGGATGTTAATAACAGTTCTTAGTATTATCTCTATTGTTGGATAGAAAATATAACCAAAGAAAAACTTTAAAATATAATAAAGTAGAAAGGATTTAAGTGTTCAAACTTCGAGATTCAACTTGCATAAGAGTTTATATCTTGAGAGTTATCTATAAAACTTGTTGTTTGCTAAACTTTCCCCACCTTTATGAAAGAAGATAAGAGATGTACTTTCTTTTAAGTTATAAAATGTTTGATTTATAAAAGACAGAAAAAAATTTGTAATCAAAATAGGTGTACATTATTAAATAGTCCAATTTAAAATTAAGTTATTTGGATTAAAATTTTATTTTTTTTTATACGATATGAAGGCAAACGAGCATTCAGTTCACTTATATTAAGCAATTTCTTAATATTCTCCAAGACCAGTAGATCTAGATGATGCCTTGCCAACCTTAACGCCTTATTTTATTTCTATTACGAGTTTTCGGAAATTCATAGACTGAAATCGAAACGCGCATAGCACTTCACAACTTTTCCATCTATGAACGGTTTAACGTGACCCGGCCGGAACTTATAAATTATTAGTAGTTCCTCCCACCGCATTTAACACTCGAAAAACCTGTGTTTTTGACACAAAACTCACTCGCAGAACACAAATTACATATTTTTAAAAGCAACGTCTATAATAAAGCTAATTAAACAATAAATCAAGAATTCACTGTTATACTTATAACAAGGTTGTTTGAAGTCCATGACAGATTTTCGTTAAACTGCTTCAAACAGGTGCCAATTCTCTTAAAATGTGTTTTCATTTTAAACATTCAAGTAACCTACAAGATAATACGTGACATTTTAGAGTTAAAAAAAATATGTTAAATCATGTTACCTTATTTATATGCAAAACGCTTAATTGTAATTAAAAACATATGTATCGATATAAACATTGCATGAAGTTCAAACTCACTTTTTTGGAAAGTTATACGCTCACTAAACTATTTTTGAACCCTCTGCGAAAACTGGATATCAATTTTTGACGAAAACAGATTTAATTCCGGGAAAACTTCAACTATGCCCATAGAAGCGGAAAATTTGTGGAAAACTTTAATGATAAAATAATCATACAGCAATTAAATACATCTCAATGATACCGTATTATATTCATCCCACTAATGATAATGCAAATACTCCATCTGTCGCTGAAACTTTTGGAATTAGAACAGGTAAATAATTAAGATGGAGGAGATTAAGCCTATTGTTTCGCTAATGGATGCAGGAATATTCAAAAGGAATATTTCAGATCGTATATGTGGAACTAGGATACATGAATATTGAAATGTTTACCGATATGACCCGACAGTATTCGTGGGTATCTCTGATTCTCAAACGTATATCAAAACTACAAATCTATATTTTTGTTTTGGCAATTTTAGGTTACAGTATTTTGAATATGTTTTTCGCTGCCTTCTTTTTGTAAATTTGTAGGTTTTCTGAATTTATCTATATACAAATAGTAAATAAACACGTTGTTTATATAATAAACTAAAGTTTTTCTTCATAATGTTAAATTATTTAATGATTAATGCAAATTAAAAAAGTTAATTGGAGTTTTGCGATTTTCACATTAGTCCTTTAACTAGTTAAGGATATTACATTAATTCCAAAAAATATCCTATTAATTTTTCTTGCACTTTTGTTTGCATATGAACATTTTTACTTTGCACCTATCATCATCAATTTTAATGGTTGTGAGTAAACTTGCCAAGTTCCGGGCAAGGTCGCTTCTGAGGTCACTAATGCTTTCAGAAACAAAAAGATTTTTCAACCTTCGTAAACAACATTGCGATAGTTATAAAGCATGAACATGAAAACTAAAAGTTTTATAGCGAAAGTTTCCGCACACTGTGCATAAACACAGAAATAATTATTATCAACGAAGCAATAAAAATAAGGTTCTGATCGTTATGGCTTGTTACGGAGCCATCAGCTGATGTTGTCAGTGAGATTTTAGCTTCAAACGACGCTATAATAACGTACATAAAAAGTTATCGAACGGAAAATGTAAAAGAAAAATCGAATGTCTCTCAATAATAGGACAATATTTTTCTATGATATATTTAAAGACTGAAGCAAGTGTTCAGTAAGGTTACTATAATGTCCAAACAAAAGCCATCTGAGTTGCCATGACATGAACAAGGGTCGAACTTTAGCGCTTACCCAATGGACTTATCGGTTTTACAACATCTAAAACAATAGTTTTATAAATAAGTTCGGTTTTATGGAAAACTATTATACGTGATATCGTTTGTAACTTGTTATACGTGACTTGGCCTAAACGTGACTGATTTCTTATTAAAGAGTTTAAATATTCGATTACAATCCATATCTATATATATATTATAAAGCTGGATAATTTGTATATTTGTTTGTTTGTTTGAACGCGCTAATCTCAGGAATGGCTGGCCCGATTTCAAAAATTCTTTCAGTGATGGATAGTGCATTTATCAAGGAAGGCTATATTATAGTTGTACAAAAATATAGATCCTTACTAAAACTCCAAAAAGTGACCTAAGAGGTGTAAAAATCGAAATGAACGTGAGCGAAGCCGCTGGCAGAAGATAGTGTTCTATAAATCGAAAGGAAACTTATAGTGGATTAAAAGCGTTTATGGAAACTCCTAAACTACATAGATTCACAATGTATTTATGAAAGTTTTGATAATAATGAGTTCATTACAATCTTTGGTAAGATGAATTAAAATCTGTAACATTTTCACATCAATAGTCATAGAAGATCAAATCTCGGCTTCATGACGTGTCACGGCACGAGCTTAATATTTCACTCTCAAACTATCACTTTAGAAATATATCAGTGGTTTTAAAAATTATCTC
>JAOSYY010000016.1:7308000-7321706 GCA_025727935.1 Hebomoia glaucippe
ATTGATAAATAAACTATCCTATCTCTCAAGTTGGATCGAACTGCACATGGTGTGCGAATTTTATTATAATCGGTTAATTGGTTTAGGAGTCCATTGAGGACAAACGTTGTGACACGAGATTTATATATATTAAGATTTTAATATCTAATTTGTGCTTACATTAATCGTAGCATCAGCTTTTTTATATAAATTATCGTGAACAAGCTGTGGTTTCTTAATAGCTCTGCCACATAACATCAATTAATAATATGCTATCGACCTATATTTTTCGTTGATTCGAAAATTCATAGACTAAAGTACTTCACGACCTTTCCATCTATTAGCAAAGGTACGTGATCCGAACGAAGTTTAAATTTATGTAATTTGTTAGTAATTCCTCCCACTCATATAATACTCGAAAGTTCATCAGACGTACGAATAACATGCGTATATAATTAGAAAATTTGTATAATTTAATATAAATAAATGTGTAAATAGATTGGCTGACGATATAAGAAAACATAAATGAAATATCAGCATTAAATTCTATAATATTTGATTGTCGTAAGGAAAACTAGACATGGCTTGAAAAAATTCCGAAATTTTAATGAAATAACTAGGTTAATTAATATTTAATTATTTCTAAAACGCAATCGTAAGTTGAGCTTTCTGACGTATTTATTAAAGTCACAAATAATGGCTTGTATATAAATTATTTCCTTACGAAATTTTTCGGTTGAAAATTATACTAAGCCTTTTGTACTGTTTTGTAAAGTTAATCTTCGTAAAAGCAATGAAAAAAATACATTTCACTCATTAAGCTATATAGATTTCCATTCTTAAACGATTAAGCTTTATGTAATAGAAGCCGATACGCAATATTAGAAACTAACAAATATAAAAGAGAATCGTGCTCTACGCAGATTTTCAGAGATTTAAGGCTTATTTAAACAAGTGACAGCAATAAACGGCTAGATCAGACAATGATTCTACCAACTATCATGTTTTAACGATCTAGCAAACTATTTGTATAGAATAGTTTTTTTATGCGATAGAAGAAAAACGAGCATACAGTTCACTTATGTTAAGCGATTTCTGTCGTCCATGGACACATCAAAGATCACTAGATCTAGAAAACGCGTTGCCAACCTTAGATCTTAGCCATATTATATCATTTTGATGTTGTGACGTTTTGCTGCCGGCCTTACTTATTTTTATTTCGAGTATTCGGAAATTAATAGACTGAAATCGAAACGCGCATGTGGTAAGCGCGACTTTCTCATCTATGAACGGTGGTACGTGACTCGGACAGAACTTATAAATTATTAGGAGTTCCTCCCACCACATTTAATACTTGTTACGCAGACATTGAAATATAATTAAAATAGATAATGTCATTCACGTTATTAACAGGATGTCAAATTAAAGAATTATATTTAAAAATTATAAATATATATATGTAAATGTTTGAAAATCTACCTAAAGCACGACTCTCTTTATATTTCTCAGTGTCTTATATTGTGTATTAAGTTCTTTTCTATTTCATAAAGCTAAATTATTAATATATATTCATGAGGGAAGCGAAAATTTTAAATTCAACAAATCTATTAAAACTCGTAGTTCCCGATTCGACTTCAGAAAAGATTTCAAACTATTTTTATTAGGCATTACTCCATTACTTCTCACGATTCTGAATATTTATCATTAAAGACAAATACATTTGAATTTCAGAAACTATTAGATTTTTAAGACAAGATTAAAAAAATATCTAAAATGCCTCGGTTTGTATTACGTCGATTTGACAATCTAGTTAAAGTAGTTTTATATTTTAAATACATTATTTTTTTGTCACAGGCAAAATTAAAAAGCGCGTTTAAATCTAAGTAACAGTCCTAAAAAATGATTCTGCCAAAAAAATTGTACCATACAAATTTCGTTTTGGCAGTAAACATTTCCGACACGTTCCAGTAGAATAACAATAATTTCATATACGCTAGTGGTTGTAAAATGGGTTTAGAGCAAATAACATGTATATGAGCCTTAGGGATAAATGTAAATTATACCGCAGATTCACTCGCTAACGGTCTATTTCACAACGTTTGTTTGGAATAAGTAAAAGTCGTGGCCATGAAATGAGTTTTATTTTTCGAGTTTTGAAAGACCTAAAATAATTTATACTGGCATAATTTAACACAGTATCTAAACTTTAAGCATAATATGTTTAAGGTTTATCATGTAACTTTTAGTCGACGATGTTTACTATTCGCAGATCGGTGAAATAGACGAGCAACTAAAGTAGTCGGATAGCATTTTTGATCGATGTCTTGCTAATGTATCGTGTATCAAACGAAATTCGTGCTAATTTGTTTGTATAAGTTATATTATAACTAAATATATGAATACTAAAAATACTTTCCGATTAGAATGATATAAAAAGATCAGTTAAAAATAAATAAAAAATACATTTTACAGTAATGTTTATTTTTTCGCCAGTCTCTCAGTAGTAAATGGATTTAAGTTTTGTTGTCTAATTGATTTTGGATATAATAATTCATAGAGAACAAGCGCCTCTAGACAGCAGTTGGCTAATTGCCTTTACCATAATCTAAGTTCGCTTGTTTAGAAGCGCCTACCTAAGGTACATGTGCATAGTGTTTGTGGGACATGGAATATATTGTGCAAATTGCCGCATTCTGAGTCATGAATATTGCATGAGGTGTCCATACGATCACTTCATATAGTAAGCAACGCGTCTGTTTATCTAGGATAGGCTTCTCTTGAATTATGCTTTGTTTTGTCTGAACCTCGTAGGGAGCTTTCTACAGTACGGGATTCGCAACGAATTCATTATTGATGCTAAATACAAACAGTGCAGGATGATAATGGCCAGTTTTGGTACAGGATGTATCTTCGTCACGGTATGCGTTTATTGTGTGTGAGCCATATATCTTGTCGCGGTCATATAATTACGAAACTCCATCCGGTAGGGCATAAATAACATTTTGTCTGCACCGACTGGTTTCTGCTTTACCAAAACTAAAATTTTTATGCATATTTAACTACAAACTGTCATCGAACTAAATATGTGTTATAGAGAAAATTTTATAAATTCTATCAGCGATTTTATGAGGTCAGTACGCCTAAGTTTTACCACAACAAAATAAATAGGACTCCAACTGTTAGGACTTTCACAAACTTCAAGTACCGACCGTTGATCGGTGAATTAGACGGCTTTAGAAAGCTTAACAGCTGAATGCACCCTTACAAACGGTAATCTTCGAGATTTGTACGCTTCAGGGCCCACATGGGGTTCCGGTTACCGTTTTTTACACTAGAGCTAATAAAGATACATATATATGTAACCAAGGCTTTGAAATGTCCGACCTTTTTGATAAAAATTTCAATAAATAAATTTTATACCTGATTTTAACTCATACTTTGTTTCTATCAGTATGAATAATAATTTCATGATAGTAATAGGTATTGATTAGGATTTTGTTTTTGATTTTACATTATGGAAATACAGGGTGTTAGTGGACTGCTCCCGAAAACGAAGACGGGTGACAGTACTAATGATACCTTTAATGGAGGGACGGTAAAAAATTGATCCTGACTAAAAAAAATACATATTTTGACAATTTTAACGTGCTACACCTCAAATTATCTTTTGACCCTCAGCTCAGTGTAAATTCTATTTGTCATTAGAACAACGAATTCATTAAAACATCCTTAAAGTTTTTCAAAAAAACAGCCTATAATGCATTTTTATATAGACAGATATGTCAAACCTCCGCTAACCTTAACGAAAAAGGTTATATGTCGTTATATGAATAGAGGCTTATATTTTTTCGTAACCTCATAAATAACGTCACATCCATCTTCTTGACACTTGAATAACATGGCTGACTTGTCCAGAACCCATTACCCTTTACGAAACAATGGTTTGAATGGACTTGATAACTGCGTAGCCATTAAGCTCCTGTTTAGAATTAAGTACGGAGCCGTTATAAGTACACTGCAGGTTATTGCTATAAAATATGTTAATTACGTGGATATTAATAGTAATTTATGAGGTGTACCTTTGTACACACCTTTCTGACACCTCAGCTTTTTGGCTTATAATGTTAATGTACGTAATATTTTTATCGATAACATATTTAGTTCATATTTATTTCGATGTAACTGTTACTGTAAAACATCTGATAGCAAGATTTCTAAGACACAGAATTGTGTCTGTCCACTACGAAACACAACACAAATAATATTCAGAGTTTTCATTATTTAAATTAATAACGTATCATATTTGAGAATATTATTTAACAGAGTAACGACGAGATTTCTCTGTTATATATGAATTTAGTAAATGCCATCAATTAAATTGTTCTATTTAGAAATTACGTAGTACTACTACATAAAAAGTCGACTCCACTCTCATCACAGCGATTTCTAACAACAAAATGAGTTTTAATTTGCATGAAAATATTATCCATAAACGTTTTTCATTTTACATTTTCGCTTTGGTATTTATTAATACGTTATTTTTCTTTTCTTAACTATGTAGACACAAACTTGCTCATTTGTGGCTAATATGTTGTGTTAAGGGAAAGGAGGGCGGAATAGGGAAAAGAACTTAGTGGAGCTGGCTGTTGACCTGCAGTAATGATGTGACACCGTGAAATAGAAGAATGTTATTTTTTACAAACTTACTAGCTATATCAGAATTCAAAAGCAATCATAAAAGATTACATAAACTCAATGTATTACCTACAGAATTTTATCAGTCAAGTCGTTAGAATGTTCCAAGTTTATCGAAATTCTTATAAACGCTGATGGTGGCAATGATTTCTTCATTTGCAGACAATTCAGTTCGCACGGAGCTTATCACATGCGCGGTTTTTGCAGTCTCCTTGTTAAATGGCATGGAAACTGTGATAAATTACATCGTAATGCTCTTTCTCGTCGGCCTAAAAGACAGTATTTTATTGTAGCTAGACTGCGCTTATGGTGAGTAATTCGACTATAAAATCGTCTTAGAATGCTTATTTATTGGTTGTATTTTAAGGCTTTAATTCTTAATCGTAAATGAGGAGACTTTAACTAGAACTTTATTTAAAGCAGTTACATCTTTGTTAATATAACAAAGATATTTATTACAAACATAAATTTTCTTGTGTTTAAAAGACCAAAAGACTAGAGATAATTTACATTTATTCCTAATTACTTAGTATTTAGTTTAACTCGTTTAAAGTTGTATGGGAAATAATTTTTAGTTTTGCTTAAATTCAGACAAGCTTATTGCTAAGATGAAAGATTATCTTCCAATCTAATACCTGGTTATATATTCTAGCTTCTGCCCGCGGTGTCCCTCGCCCACTGATCGATTAAGTCAATTCTCTAGTTGTCTATAATATTAGTTTTTTAGTAAATTCCTTGAAAGTAGAGACCCGGGGTTTCTAATGAGTTATTATATGTGTATATTAAATTGCCTAATTTTCATAACCATACAATCTGTAAATCTAGTAAACATTAGAGCATGAAACTAGTAAGATGAATTAAAAAATATATATTTCAATTCCGTCTGGGTCCGTTCTACCGTCTAAAAATTCAAAGGTGAATTGATGTAGTGCGCTATTAAATTGCAGTCTATGAATTTTGAAAAGATACATCATTAAATCATTAATGATGTTCTGTGGGTATCACCCATCATCAAGCCTATTTCAGTTCATTCCACGCTTAATTATCATATATGCCTTTGTGCAATATTACAATAAAGTTTCATTAAATGCGTCCAGTAGTATAATGAAGAGTAAAAAATATTAATACATACAAACTTTCCCGTTAATTATTTTAGTAAGGGTTATGTTGTTACAGTCAATATTTTACAATACCAAAGGCACCGCAAATATAATATTATTAAGTTTTTAATATACTATCGTCCATACGCTCGTACAACAAAATGGAACCACAATTTTCACGTAACGCAGTTGAGCGGTTATCTATAGTCCCAATATCTGATATTTATGATAGGTGCCTCTGTATGGGGGCTTTTATGATTCATATTTTTTGATAAACATCAATATTTAAGTGCTCCTAAAAATCGTAGAATTATGAATTGCGATGTCAGAATAGCAAATAGGAAATCCCCGAACCGCATTGCCAATTTAGCGATATTTTTGCGGATTGGCCAATGAATATTCTATTGAAACTGAAAGGGTCGAAATTGTTTGAACGATGGTTTTGAGTGAGTGATATTATTATCAAATACATAAATAATGTTTGTCATAGGATAGCTGATGTAACTCTAGCTTGGGAATTACTTGTTTTATTTCAGTCAATCATTTTTTCAAATAATCTAATCTAATATTATAAAGCTGAAGAGGTTTTTTGTCTGTTTAAACGCGGTTATCTCAGGAACCGCTGGTCTAGTTTGAAAAATTCTTACAATATATTTCATTTTTAAAACAATTAGGGATCTTTACTAAAAGTCCAATAATGGAACCCAAAGTGTCAAATTAAAAAGCCTCCTTATGTACTTCTAAAGTGTAGATATATAATATAATATTGTATATAAATCACTGATAGGTGTGAAATGTTCTCATGATAAGTATGCAAAGTATTTTCATTAATTTAAATTAATGACGGAGCAAGCAAAGTATGGTCTCAAATATTCGCTGGAGATTATACCATACAGCCGGCTCGGTAATTTATTTCAATTAATTTACCAACCAACTGACAGATTCACTGAATAATTTTTCTTCGCAAACATAGGACATTGACAAATTATGGTATTATTACGTCGTCTCGTACATCAGAAAAATTAACTTGGAAAATGGTTGGATTAACTTTTGTTTTTCTTCCATGAGAGTAGGGTCAAAATACCAAATATACGCATTTAAAAAAATATAAATGTTGGATTTTTTTATACTGAAATCTAAATATAGTACAAAAACTCTTTACGTTTTGCTATCAATTGTTTTAATAATAATAATTAATTAATATAATATTATCGTCCTATATGCGGTGGGAATCAAAACCGTAATTTGCGTTAGTTAAGAACTTTAAGACCGATAAATCACTTACTAGCATTCCACAGTTTCGTCCGCGTCATTAAAAAATAAAAGAAAACTGTCATTCTGGCATCTGTTAAATAAATATCATACAAAATTATCAATTTAATTATTTTCCCTTCTCAACTGTCCTTTTTTAGTATGTCTAATATTTTTGTTTTTAAAGCATCTCTGTTTCCTTTCAAACAAAAGTATTATTCTAAACGGTCAAGCAATACTTCAGTTTTAGCGAGACTAACGAGTAGCGATATTTATATACGATTTAATTATATAGATTAGTACTAGTATAATCTAATATATAAAATGCTCGTGTCACAATGTTCGTTCCCATACTCCTCTGAAACGGCTCGACCGATTCTTATGAAATTTTTTCAGCATATTCAGTAGGTCTGAGGATCGGCTATTATCTATTTTTTATCCCCTTAAATGTTAAGGGTTGTCCACTCCTATTTTCTTTTATGATACAGCATGTAGAAATACATACATGTGGCAAAACGACGTCTACTGGGTCAGCTAGAATAATATACAAATTATTTTTATAGAATATAAATTTCATTAAAACCGCAGTGTCACTGTTTTCAAAACCGCACAATTTCACGTAACCATCATCACATATTCAGCGAAAAACGATGTGCAAAATAAGCATCCCTTTTTATCTTATGTAAAATTTATGAAACGAAATTGAGTTTATGACGTACACCATTCAGTTCAAGACCATATAGAACCTCTAATATTTTAACATGAAAAATATCTGACAATTTATTCAGGCGTAAAAAACTGACCGCATAGGTTTGCGCTCAAACGTTCGCTGTAATTTTTCACAGGAGGCTTGATGATTGCGATATAAAATGTAGGGACGGACCCGAACCTTAGTATCCGAGTTTTATCGATACAATTTCAATTTGGCCGTTCCAAAACTGTTGCCAAGCTTATATCGCGTGTATTTGAAGTTAACTGCAATCGAATTGTTGGTAAATTGTTTGATATAAACGTTTTGGGAAATATTCACACAGCAGTTATTGAATAAAATTGCGTGGACATAACGAGTGTTAGGAATTAACGGTTCGTTGCGAACTCAATAAAGCAAATGGTGAGCATTATATATGGATGAAACAGATATTGGTTCAAATCGGACTAGTTTTAGGATCCGTTAGGTCCGAAAACCATTTCTGAATGATATTATTTTGTTTGTGATAAATCTTTTAAATTAAATTATGCTGTTTATGTGAGTAGTGTTTGAATTTCGAGGCTAATGTTCAGCAGAAAATGAAAGTTTCAAGTTTCTAAACAGAACAATGTATATTATACTACAAATAGGACAAGCGAACAGTGCCCTAGAGATTAACTAAGAACCTAAATACATAAATTTTGTCCTCAAGTAACTAGAAAATCTGGAGCTGGAAACCGCAGCCCGTTTGTATGAAGATTGACGGGAGATCTTGCCTTGCTTAGAACTACAAATTATGTCAGTAATTGTGGTCTACATTTTGTGATAGGTATTATAATATGGCTTCGAGAAATAAACATATTATATAGGTATTCAGTATATAGTAATATTCGAAATTCAAAAATTATTATTTTCTAGTAAACTTTTAGTTTGGTAAATTACAAGTTTATATGACTCTGACGTACTATTTTCGCTTACAAAGATCCCATCAATATTTTTATATTTGCTGATCGATTTTAGTAACTCCTGTCTCGGTTTCCAATTTTAACCTGTACACTAATTTTGTAAATAAAGTTTGTTACTCTACTTGTCCAGTCTCTTCTCGATAATGTACAGTCATTTCAGCGATTAAACATTAGAATCTACTGTAATACTGTAAAAAATATCGTACTAATATTTGTTCGAGGTTGAATTGAAATTATCTTATTAAAAATTCTTTAGAATGTATTTTGCGATTAAATCAAAAAATGGTAAGTACGAAAATATTTAAAAATAAAAGGAAGCTGGATCGTTTGCAATAGTTGCATGGCTCGAGCAATGCAATTTTAGGCCATCACTCAAAGTCCAATGTTACAGCGCGATAGAAATATGTGACGGTCTTTTATTTCCGTTTTCCGTATCATAAAACCTGAAAAATTATTTTGAAGCTCAAAATAAACGAGTGGATTTTAAATTCACATGAGAAGGCTTTGAATTTAAATATTTATTTTCCGTTGTAGCTATTTATTTAGAGTAACTATCGTGTACAATTTTATTTTGAGTAAACTTTTAAAAAATTGCAAGTCACGTGTTTTTCTGTATGAGTCTGAAGTAGATATTTTTGTTATTTTGAGGGTTTTGTAGCCACCGGTCGGGTAAAGCAACCGCGACGCCAGAGCACCAGGTTCGTATTCTGGTTGAAACGCAGCTGCATTTAAAAAAATGTAATTTGTGTGGACGAGTGTCAAAAACACAGGTTTTTCGAGTATAAAATGTGGTGGGAGGAACTCCCTAATAATTTATAAGCTCCGTCCGGGTCATGTATCACCGTTCATACATGGAAAAGTCGTGAAGTGCTATGCGTGTTTCGATTTCAGTCTATGAATTTCCGAATACTCGAAACAAATATAAAAAAGGCCGGTAGCTGAACGTTACAACGTCAAAAAATGTAAATCAACTGACCCGGGAGGTATCCATGGGCAATAGGAATCGCTTAATATAATTTAACTGTATGCTCGTTTGCCTTACTATCGCATATAAAAAAAATCTGCAGTTAAAATTTATAATTGTCTTAGATTTTTGTCCGAGACGGTACTTTAATATTGTGGGAAAAAAGGATGTACGGATATCTTCTAAATTATTATGAATGACTTCACTTTGTCTCGACTCTCGCCCTTTGCCCGAACTCGGGATAAACTTAATCCGGGAAAATCTGATAAGGCGTCTATGTTTACCTAAAAGATAATATAATGTTATCATATTACACGAATTACACATACATTTTTTGTAAGTACTTATAACTCAATTAATTTATTTATATAAAATAAAAACTAATATAATTTCTTAAAATTATCTTACAAATTTTATTTTCTTGGCTAAAGTATATTTTAATAAGTCTTTAGAAGTCCTTATTTCGAACATTTAATGTCGTTGGATAATTATTAATTTTTTTAACTATTAAAACTTTGTCATTCTATTATAGGACACATAGCGTTGTGTTAATGTAATAATGTATATATAATTATATTATTTCAGTTAAATTTATTTAGTTATAATCGTATATTTGAACTAATGGAACATCGACTCCGTGGCGCAACGGTAGCGCGTCTGACTCCAGATCAGAAGGTTGCGTGTTCAAATCACGTCGGGGTCAAGCACACATTTCTTTCGCTATGTTTTTACAAATTTCTTGTTCAACATAATTGTTTTAAACTTAAATATTTTTTATGGACTTATTTTATATTTTACATAGTCGATTACCTATTTTTCATAGTATATATAGACAAATGGGATATTTGTAAAAAGTCATAAAAGTTTATTTATAGTTTCACGTCTCCCTCTAGAAAGAAAAAAAGTTTTTAGATTCATTTCAAACCAAAAACTAAAAAGAAGTGATATCAAAAGAAGAAGCTGATAAATGTCACTTAGAGCCCGGAAAATGCGGAAAATAGACTCGACAGATTTTCAAGGTTTGTAATCTCGTCCGATCTAGCGTTAAACTAGTTTAGACCAGTCAAAGCACAATCGATGTCAGTTCAATTACATTTTAAGAGTTTCCAAATGGCACTGTATTTGATGCGGCCTGAATAAGCTTTGCTTAGCGTGGGCGGCGCGCTAAAGTGGTTTTCTATTGTGGATCATACTAGACATTTAAAATAGCCTCCATCCATACATATAAATAAAATTGGTCTTTTTATAATATCGAAAATAATCTCTCTTTTGTCAATGCACATAAATACAGTAACGTATATTTGGTTACTTAAAATCTACTCTATCGCCTAGAATATGTAACAAACATAAAATTTATAAAATGTTTGTCTATCTGTCAGTCTGTTTAATTAATTACGGAAACAACTTCGGTGATAGTACTTTATATCAAGGTAGGTGTAACTTCCGGCCATACTTGGCAGCACATAAAGTGATGTGGTTTTCGTTCTTTGAAACATTCAAGATGGTTTGCTATAACTTTAATCAAATTTACTTCTATTTTAGCTTAAGATTTAGTAACACTAATTATCACGAATACTTAAAACATACATATAATCACGCCATAGGGGTAGGCAGAGACTACGGCTTGGCAATTGTTGCGAGCCTAACAAACTCCCTTTTCTACCTTAACTCCCATCAATTCTTTCATCCACACTTGTCAATTAAACATATTTTTGACGTGACCTTTTCTTAGGAAATCCTCGATTTGTCTCACGGTACATCCGTCTAGGTTGATCACCCCTGACTACACTCTACACGGTCGTCTTATATAATTATCTGTAATTCTAATCACACGTATTTAGCTAAAATATTAATAAATTTAAACTATTTAAAATATCTCTAAATAATTACCCATGAGTACTAAGTGAATCAGCGTAACATTAACTTTGTCTAATTGTATTCAAAAAGTTATACGAGTATGCTTTTATCTAGTTCCTATAGTTTAAACTAAAAATAACGTGTGGTTAGTGTCTGCTAGTATTTGATGCAAAGTTTCCATACTCAGTTTCGCTGATATTGAGACTAGGCAGTGGGCAGGATGCATAATTTATGAAGTCAGCTGCAATCACCGCCAGACTGAGTTATCTAATTTAAAAACTTGTAACTATTACCAATAAATATTTAAGGAAGTTAAACTGCGAGACAGATATATAACGTGTGACAGATTTTGTCTAGGTAACTAACCGGTCAGAGTGCGTAGGCAGAGTATATGAAGTGACGTAGGATTTTGTATATAAATAAAACCTCAATTTCTACAAAGGACGATGAAAAGCTACCGGTCAAAGGTAGTATGATATAAATTATTATTATTATCATTATTTTAGTTCTGTGTAAATATTATCATTAAATTTAATTGTTCTTTTTAAACATTGACAAAAAAGGAGGTTGTATTATTAGTTTAGATATGTTAATTGGTCTGTATGTCTGTCTATTTATTTGTAGTATCGTAACTCCTAATAATTAAGCTTCGTTTTTGAGCTATATTTTTTTTGTCTTCAGTTAGTGTTGTACATTCGATGTTTGTAAATAAAACATCCATATATATTAACAAATTCACATTTATAAAACTTATATTACACTTAGGTGTGCCTTAAAAAGCTCCCATAGACATTTTCCATACACGAACACATTGTTTCATATTAAACGACGTAATTATCACGTAACATTAAATAATTCATCCAATACGGTAAATGTATGGAAACAGAGTTCATTAATCGTTAAAATTTATCACTATCAAGTACCAATACACATAACATATTTCTGTGTATCATTTGAGGGAAATAATATCGAATAATTGTCCGCATTGATCCAATATTTATTTGCCATTCAAATTGAATGCTATAACATATATTAATGGCAGTATAATATAATATTCTGAGCGTACAGTAGTAATTATTTTAATTATTACAGTCTGTTAATCATATTAAAAGTATGCTGGGAACTAATTAATTTATGGCCGCCATGCGTACTGTGGTCGCGGCAGGAAGCCGCGTGGAATATAAATAATGCAGGCCTCTTCATCCTGTCTCGCTATACGAGCATGAATTTAAAAAAATAAACATCCAATTTTCACTAACAGTGGATAAAAATGTTTTATAATAATATACGATACTGATACGTATATAAATATGGTTAAAAGATGCTTTTATATCACATAAATTTAAAAGCATCTTTTAGTTGATATTAAAATGATGAATCATTGATTATAATATTTCAGTTATGATAATGTTTATTTATAAAAACCGGATGAAAAACGGCACATTAAATTAAAGGGTACGATGCCATAGACACAAGCGAACACGTTAATCTTATAACACCTTTTTGCATTGTTGTTTTCTACGATAATATTTAAAGTAAAAATAAATTAAAATTGATAAATTATGCATGTAATATGTTGTTTTTTTTTTCAATATTTTAATATATAATAAAATATTTACTTAGCTGATCCGTCGCAAGTTATTTGTATATTATGTCCGTTAAATATTCGCGATCGACTTACTTTCATTACAGATAAAATTCATGTCAACGGTATTGTATCAAATCGGTTCAGCTGTTTTGTCGGAAGGGAGTTACAGAAAAAATGGGCCTCAAACTTTATTTTTTGTACAATTAGAATCGAAAACGTTTAATTAAGAGTTATATAAATCTAGATACTTACGACCGCTCCCGAAAACGAAGACAGATGATATTACTAATGACACGTTTGACTATGGGGCGGAAAGAAAATCGATCCTGATTTAAAAAAACATATTTTCAAACGTTTTATTAGCATTACGCTCCATCATGTTAGTACAGCTAAATGAAACAATAGTTTCATAAAAAATACATTACTTTCCTAAAAAAGAGAACCAGCGATGAAACATGATAATAAAAACAGCTGAACTAACATGGTGAAGCGAAATAACGCTGATAAAATGTTTTAAACATATGATTGTTTTAGTTAGGATCGATTTTTTTCCATGCCATCATCAAAGGTGTCATGAGTAGTATCATCTGTCTTCATTTTCGGGATCAGTCCCCTTACG
>JAOSYY010000016.1:7329052-7353697 GCA_025727935.1 Hebomoia glaucippe
AAGGAAATTGCTTGCTTGTTCATTGCGAAAATACTTTCTAAATTCCCAAACAAAATGAGATATGTAAATTAACCGCTATATCTGTGAATAAGTATCTCGTAAACGGATCAACCAGATATAATTAGGTATTTTTAGAAAGTTAATTAAAAAAAGTAGATAGAACGTGCTCTTAAAATGTAATTAAGATGAAACATCTCTTTTGAGTTTCATGTGTATTATAATTTTAATTTAAACCACTCTCAAATTATTATATAGATAAAAGATAAGGAAACATTCTGTAAGGTTAGTAAAATATTATTGAATTTAAGTTCAAAATCGTCATATTGACTAGCAAAAGACTAATTAAAATTGATATTTTTAGAAGGTTTAATCTCGGTGACTAGACTAGATAAATAAACCTTATTTAATTATAAGTCTTGAAGTATACATATTTATTATATAAAGATGTTCGCTGCGTTCAACTATTCAGAATATCATACAATACGGAAAGCCGAGATAATAATCTATAATATTATAAGTAATAACATTCACACCGCTATAAAATAGAACCGCTGTCGTCATGTGCCCCGACCTGAATTAATGCCTTCGGTGTTATGAACGTTTTTGTTATGCAAATAAAATGACCGAATCGATATAACGCTGAGTTGCTATTGGTGAGCGCATTAGACGGCGTTAGGGTGGAATGTAGATTACAGTTTGGTATTGGGAATATTTAGACGTGCTATTAATAGCTGGCAACTTCCGTCGTATTTCCCGATTATATTGACGAGAATGTTTCCTTTTAACGGTTATTATTCCCAAGATATTTTGAAAAGAAGGACTATAAAAAGATATTAAATTTTTAGTATATTTTTATTGAAATCACTTGTAACTCAAGTTTAATCTACAAATAATTGTAATACTTAAAAATGCCGCTTGGTTTGTAGATCTTTGTAGAGAAATCTTAAGTGATACTATGAAATATCAATATTTTTTAGTACAGCTTATTTTAAATAGTAACTGTTCGAACTGCATTTTATTTATAAATAATTTGTAAAAAAAAATGTAAAAATCCCACGGTGTACAAAATGTAAATGTGAAAACTATAACATTAGCTTTTACATAATAATTACAGATTACTAATCCCAAAACCTTTCACTCAGAGCAGTTACCCACCCTCTATTAAGTACATTGAAAAACGAAACATTTCAATGAAAAATACTTATTGTACAAAAAACAAAACATCCATCAAATCAAGACCATTTGAAAAGCTTGTCCGAGCGCGTACCCCGTTTTAAATTTTATTTCATTGCAATTTAGTCTCTATCGTTTTCGTCCAGAGCATAGAATCGTGGAAGTAAAATTTTGAAAATTTTATTCAAAAATATTGTATTGTTATATGAAGACCTTCTGAGAGAAAGCGTCTGCCATCAGCATGAAAAGCCTCATTAATTAACTGAAGATGTAACAGGGACGTCCCGTTAAGACAAAAGCTCTCACAGTGCAATTACACCCAGATGCTTTAACATTCATATGGTTTAATGTACCCCTCAATTTTATGGACTGTCAAGCACAGAAATATACGAAAAATAAAATAGGTAAATAAAATAAGATGGAAATAAAATTACATACATAAAAGTAACGAACTAAACACGAAAATGTTGTGTTTAAATTCAAAAGTTCAATATTATATAGTAAATCATCACAAAAAGACAGAACTACAATGACAAGATAAATTTTGAGGTTACGTAAGTTCTTTATCACTAGTGGAAGATGACAAATAGAATCTAGCATCTTAGAGGTTTATCAATATTTTTGGTTAACGCATTTCGAATTATAACTCCTACAAAGAGATATATACATTTAATAAAATGTCGTTCACATAATAATAAATTAAAAATGCAAGAATCAAGAAAAAATATTGATTATTTGTAAGTTTTAAAATGAAAAAGTAAGTATTATTATTAAACAAAAATTGCAATACTGAAAATATATCCATAGAAATAAAAACCTATTCATAATTTTGAGTTCGGAAACAATTAATGTTTTAATAATTTAATCGCGTTCAGTATCTGGAAATTTCTATTGTAAGCAAAACTCAAGTAATACAAAATAGATAAAAAGTAATAACTTTTTAATTAAATAAACATAAATGATCTCAAAAAATTATATTTAATAGTAGCCAAAACTTACCAGTGACACATAAAAATCCACATCAATTCTTTTTTATAGTCCTTTCACCCAAACTAAAGTTTTTATTTCAATCTTCAAATATATTTTTAATCTATACTCGCGCTACGTAAGCGACCGGGGCCGAGTGACGTCACCGCTACGGTGGCTACGCGCCGACTGAAGCTACGCGACTGAACTCGCAAGGAACAAAATAAATTTATTCGGCAATGTTCGGATTTTCACGAAAACCACCGATTGCGGGATGTTTATAATGTAGCAACATTTAAAAAAGGGTATATGAAAGTTCAATTTCATTACATTAGCCGCGCCTCGAGTTTCGTTGTAACGGAGTTAATAAAACGATAGCTGCCTTTTTAATAATAACATCAATTACATGTTATAACGTAATTGGTTACGAGTGGGTCAGATCTATAGATTACATATTTTGAAATTTGAAAATGTTTCCATGTGTTTATCGCCTAGCAGTATCGGATAGAGCTTAAATCATGCCATTAAAACTTATAAATATACAAGCAAACCTGATAGGCTTTGTCCTGTACAACCGTCTTAAATATTTTCTTTTATATTTTTGGACCAATTGTGAATCTAAACCATTCTCGAATCCTTAAAGGTAAGCAAATAAAAACTTCCTGAAAGTCGATCCACCCATTTAGGGGGAGTTTAGTGACAAACACATGGACAGAAGACATATGTACAGGTTGTTAGAGGACCGCTCTCGAAAATGAAGACAAATTATAAAATGAATGAAAAAAATCTATACTGATAAAAAAAAAACATATTTTTAAACAATAGCTTCATAATAAAAATTTAAACTTTACTAAAAAAAAGAAGAAGCAATGAAGCAGGATAACAAAACAGCTGGACTAACATGATGGAGCGAAATAACGTTTTAAAAATATGATTTTTTTAGGCAGGATGAGTTTGTTTGCCGTACCATCATCAAAAGTGTCATGAGTACTTTCGCCTGCCTTCGTTTTCGGGAGCGGCCCCCTAACACCTGTTATATAATATATTAAGATATAAATTTATTTTAATCAATTATTATACGTATATTAAAACACACATTTCTCTTAACAGTTACCGTTATATCCACCTAGTTCCTTAAGATCAATATATCTTAAAAAATCTTTTTTTTGTAAGTAGAGAATTTTTAGCTTTGACCTCTGCATAAGAAATACACAGAGTTTTTCCTAGACTGAACAAAATTTACTGTATCACATAGATAAAAATGTAAATAAACCCATACCTCCGTCTAATTTACGTATTCAAAACATTGTTAATATAATATCTGATCGTAAAATCCTTCACCACAAAAATAAACCGGTGTTTAAATAAAAAAAAATAATTCAGCCTATTCAGAAGGTAAGCCTTGATCATGTTTTACCCATGAAAATAATCATCGAATATAATCAAATGAACAATAAATAACTAAGCTAACGCTATATTTTTCTGTCCCAGCAGATTTGGAGGGATGTTTTTATTTAGGAGTCGATACTTTTATGACAAGGATGGTTTCAGATGCGACCGCTACGCAGATGTGCGAAAAATGGATGTGACATTTTCAAATATCTAAAACAACTTCAATGTCATATTCATATCTAATAATTTTTTAACTTTACTATACATGTTATACATTTGATGCAATTTCATTGTTAAATTATCATTTATGTATTAAACACGTCTGAACCTTCAATACACCAGAAATAAGAACCACATCAACTTAAAAACACAAAACATTACTTTTATGTAACCATGTTTCAAATCGCCTGGGAAATTTTGAAAGATTAACATTTAGTGGAGAAAAGAAATAACATCTCAACGTGTGCCCGGGACAAGTATCATAAATCTACAGATCGTAAAATGTATAAACTGTTTTGAATTTCTCTAACTACGCCAAATGTCACATTTCTATCATAATACACTATTATTTTTCAGTTGATTCTCTATAGTTTTTTCTAATATAGTACTACTTATTTATTTAAAGGAATTCCATATCCATTTGTTGTAGTTCTTGTGTTAAGCCGATTGTTGGAAATAACTGGGATTTCGATAATCTGTTTTTGCACCCGCGAAGCCTACCTAACAGATCGGGGCTAGTATAAATCATTTTCGAATGTTTTGCGGTTTTATGAGGATTTCCCTCATATTCCATTTTATCTTGTTAGAATATACACTGAGTCTGATGTTTTTGGATACACGAGTACGAAGTATACTTTATAAAAATTTGTGCGTAAATGAAATTCAAATGTCTATAAACTTATTTATGGTATACGGTGGCTCAAAATTTGACGAGTCTTTCATTACCGGATAGCTACTGTTATAATTTGTTACTAAGCTTATTTTATCTTATCGATATTATTTATAGATAATAATAAAAATGCACTGAGTGCGAGTGATACCGCGGCGCAATGCTAGTAACTATTGTAGACACCTGGTTGATGAAATACGAATTACTTTTAAACAAGCTTATTTCAATTCACATATTATTCAATAGGTAACTTTGTAGGACAGAAATATTTATTACAATTTGGAATTCAATAATCTATTAATTATACTTTCTGTAACCACGAATTTTGTTTAAGGTTACTCAGTTAAGAGATTGTAATAATTTATGACAGGTCGAAATTGTATTCAGTAATAAAACGTCAAGCAAATTTATCAACTCGTTCTAAACAAAGAGAAGTAGATAATGAAAAATGCTAATATTCTTATTACATCAATCTTTTTAATGAATAAACCAGCACAACACTTGACATATAATAATGGGTGTTGTAGACTTCAAGTGTCTACCTCACAATATCATCACGAAACGGATGAGTGAATTTTGATGCTTTTTTTGGTTTGATACCTAATATGATCAATGTTCTATCAAGCTATAAGATTGCCAAGCGTTTAACGATTAGTCCTCGGGGATAACTTACGACTTTTTAATATAATTTAAAACATTCGAAAGATATATAATAGACAAAATGTATATTTATTTAATTACTTTTAAATTATTTTTTACAAAAACATGATTTCCAATTTAATTGTTTTCATGTTTAGTTACTTAATCTGTAGATCGAATTTTATTCCGTCCCTTCACCAAAGGTGTCATAAATAGTATCACCTGTTTTCGTTTTTGGGAGCCGTCCACAACACCCAGTATAATGTATGCATTTTGTAAGAATTTTTTTATAGTATAAAATTTTATGGTCACTAGAGCATACAGTGTAGTAGTATTATGTGATTTTTGGCGCCCATGGACACCTTCAAGATCATTAGATCTAGAAGACGTATTGCTAACTTTAAAATCTTAGCCATATTTACATTTAGCATTTTTAGGACGTTTTGCTGCCGACCTTACTTTAATTATAACATAGTCATGTTCATGAAATAGCTAGCTGTTTTGTTTATCTATAAAATTACAGATAATATTAAAATATTAAAGCCCCGGGCGTGACATATTGATAAAACACCGTTATAATATCATTCAATAATATTTGATAACAGCATTTAGAAAATCATAATCAAATTGTTAATACATCACACGATTCCTGATCTGTAAATTTTCCACTACATTTAAATAAAATCTGTTTCATAGCAATTCAGATATTGTGTCAAACAGAAACTTTTAGTAAATTATACATAATATTCGACTATTCAAATCTCTTTGTATATACACAATATATAACATGCTAACAAACTTAATTTACATAATATAAACAGTGACGGATTTAAGGCCCTAACCTTATGTTAATTTGACGTCATTTTCAATGGTAATAGACAAATTTTATGATGAAAAAATTGTTTTTCGTACACTATTTACATACAAATTTTAGTATTTTCACGACTAATATTAGCAGAAAAATCTTTTAAATTTTAACATCTAAGCTAGCAAAAACCACAATCGATTTCAAATTTTAGCAAGCTCAGAAACTATGGGGCCCCCAATTTTTCTACTCTAGGCCCGGGCCTCTCTCGCCTGCCCTAAATCTGTCCCTGGATATAAGTTGTAACGATCGTAACCTTGAAGGGAACATCAAAGCTTTCATAGACAGTCGATTTACATTACCAACACCTACGCTTATCGATAAATAACCTACTATGGTACGCGTGACACGCGATACAGTGATTCAGCTAAAAGCATAAGGAGTCGTTTATAACGGACACGTAAAGGAAATTTTTTTATACACCCTACTTTGTATGTCCGATAGTGTCCGGGATGCGCCAAAGAAATATTTTAGGAATAGTAGCGGATGTTAAGGAGTTAAAAGTACTGGATGTGACGTAAAATATTTTGAGACAATGCATTGTGTTATCCAAATAATATCTATACAATATATGCTTTGTTACGCATATATACGCTTTGTTACGTATAATATGAAAAATCAGCAAAATCATCGCCATAAATTTGTTGAAACCATTTTGAATATTTATACTTTGCTAATATATATATTAATCACGTCTCTCACCCGTAGAGGTAAGTAGAGACAATGTATTTCTACATGATATAAACCTAACATTTTGTATTTTCTTTAACACACTTGTCTATAAAATAAGGCCTAAAGTTTAGGCCATTAACTAAACAGACTATAATAGTCGGACTATTTTAACTATAAAAATCTGGGAACCTCTGTTCTAAATAGACCGATTATTTGTTACTACATAACAGTTCCTAAAATATGTTGTATTTTTTTTAAATCTATGAACACATCTATACATTTAATTCTTTGATTTTCGGGCATAGTATACCGTGGATAGATAAAATATTCACAACGATATGCGGAGCGCGCTTTCGCAAATAACTTATGCAAAAACACAGAAGATGCCGCGTTTTAAGAGGTGCAATCTTGTTTGTACAGCAGTCTGAAGCAAATAAAAAGCCCGAAAGCTCAGGTGGGCTCGAAATGAAACTGGAATAAATGTTATTGTTCACTGGTGGTCTTGTTAGATATTTGTTAGTGAATAATTACATTATTCTAGATTGAAGTCTGTTTGACAAAAAGCAGTCCTTCACGAACAAGCTTAAAGCTCACTCAAAACTATATCGCATTATTTATTTAATGGACTTATTTTTAAATTCAGAAAATAGATTAAAGGCGAAACCCGTATTTCAATTTAATACTATTCCGACTTTGTATTTCAATTTCCCTCTATTTGATGTTATTTATAATATGACCTATGTGGGGTGATACACTTAAAATGGAACTAACAAATTCACAGCAAGATTGTACCTGCGACCCGCCCAGACATCAAATTCTTTTGATCACTATACTTACGCCAAAAGTAGCTTTTATTATTCAATAATAAATATACACGCAAAATGTACCGAACATTTTTCCCTATTATATTCTATTAACAAGGATAAATTGTGAATATAATATTGAAGTATGGTCGATGGAAATATTTCCAAAGGACTCAAGGACTCTTTGATGTGATGACGTGGGCCGTAGTGTTTGTAGTTGACAAACAGCTACGACTTTCTGATAAATGATAAAGGTTATAATATTTTCTGAAAAAAACAAATTATTGTATTATATAAAAATGATTCGTGTATATTTGAAACTTCTAAACCTGTTCACTACTTAAGATTTCAACGGCTTTATTTAAATTATTAATGAAAGTATGCTTGTATATGTATGCACATAAATATAATTGATGTGTTTGTTTGTAATTACAAAATAGAATCATTTTTTAAATGTATACGACGTTTTTTTTGTCCGTCAGCTTATTTTGGCTTAGTTTGACTCTAAGCGGCTGGACTGATTTTGCCCAGAATTACACGAACTGATTGCTCATATTATTAAGAGTAATTTTAGTTGTATGATGATAAGTTATTTCATCATCATCATTAACAAATATAAATGAAATAAAAAAATAGTGTTTGTATTAAATTGACGTGACAAATATAACTAGTAAAATCTTTACGAGGCGAGTCACTGAAAGTAATATTTAGGATTAAACCGAATCCAAAATTAAAAAACAGAATATTTAGACATTTTTCAGACCGAAATACGTAAATAAATACTTCATAACTCAATGCTTTGTGTGCCCGTAAGTGGATAACATCCCATCCGTGTTAATAAATCTTCTAGCTAGACTTTTGTTTACAGCATTGAATGCTGAGGGCAAGCGAGTCTAGCCCAAATCCAACTTTGCTTTATAAAAGCCTGAATAGAACTCACGTTCTATTTAAAAACAGAAACACCGTCAATGTTTCTTGCATGTCTTCCTCGAAAAAGATTGAAAAAATCTAATGGATTTTCAGCTCCGCGTTTCGTCGAAATAAAAAATAAAATTGTAACTGATGGCCAACGGGACCGCTCGCCAATCTGTGTTAGACTTTTTCCTTTAATCTTTGGCGGTGATTCAGTTCCCTACGAAAATGTTCCAGTGATGATCTTCAATTTTGGCATGTAGACTTTTTACGGTGTGTCCTCTAAACAAATTGCTATTTTATTTAGTGAAGATTTGTTTGGTTTCTCGTAACTATTTCTAACGTTTTTCTTTAAGCGTTCTGCTTTATTAAATACACATAATTTGCTTAACATATCTTGTGACGTGGAAGCATTAACTAGAAATTTTCTATTTATACACACTATTTTCTTTTTCCAGGTATCCCTACTTAATGCAGCCTTAGCAGAAATACCTTGAGACTACAGATTTGAATAAACAAATTCCTGCAGGGATTCATAAAGAGATTTCATCTATTTTTAGACGTAAATTCATTAATATTTAAAGGAAGGTTCTCGTAACGCGTACATCTTGCCCCAACACCCACGGCCTGTATAATAAATAAATATATTAACCAGGAAACCACATTCAATAGGGCCTTCCTTTGATCCGTTACCCTTGAAGTTTTCATATTATAAATCTGTACAATATTTTTATAGATTGAAAGCATGCTATTGCCATAAAACTGATTGAAGAATAGCAAGTAACTCCGCGGGAATAAATTAGTTTTCAAAATATATACGTGGGTTTTCTGAAATATTAGTGCTTGAGTTAAAAAAATATCAATTGAATTTACCCGTGTATATAAACTTAGTGCGAGAAAAATCACAATACGCCACTAGAAATTAAACCTGATCAAAAAATATAATATTTTTAGGTATCGAGTTATTTAAATATTTTAATATTTTAATGACGTTACAATAAATCACATATTCATTCAAGATTAAGTTATGTGCGTAATTAGACTAAAATGTATTTCCTTAATGTTTACTTCGAATTTAATACCACATCAAAGAATTGTTGAGATTCATATTCTATGTTAGAGATAATTTTTAAAAATACTTCTATTTTTTATTAGTTTTAAATATGATAAAGAAATGATCTGCAGCTGTTGTTTACGAACCGCTAAAACTTACTACTCAGCCCCACTACACTTTCTTAGAAACCTCGGGAAGACAGATGGAGTTAGTGTAAATTATGACAATTTCTCACCGAAAATTTCCGGCTAAGTTTTCGTTATGAATATGCAAAGCGGAAGTTCAGTGTGCCAACTTTTTATGAGCCCTGTCAGATTGTCGGCGCTTTTGTACTTAATTTACATTTTAACTTCAGCACTCAAGGTATGGTGTTACGTAAATAAACAAAATATTTCGCATCTTAAATTGTTTAACCATATCATAATCTATTACGTTATTAATGGCCTATGAAAAGACATTTTTTAAAGGTTCATTACATTCAGCGTCCACATAAGTATTATTAATGCCAATAATATAGCCATGTAAATTAAGAACTTTAGTCTTAAACGAACTAATTTAGTAAAAAAATTATTAGCAGTGCCCCGCGTAACTATTATTAATTTCATTCATATATAATGATGACGAAACATTCCCAAGTAAGTTGTTATATTATTCACCGTTCACCGGTGAAATTCCTATCAAAATCAAGCCCGCCCCGATTCCAAAATCAGTCATTTGGTAAATTAACTGTGTTCTTCTGTTCTAAATGCCGTATACAGAGTGTTTGGAGATTGCTCCCGAAAACGAAGACGGGTGATAGTACCAATGACATCTTTGATGAAGGGAAGGAATAAAATTCCATTAGTCAAAACATTCTGTATACTTTTAATTGAATTAAAAAAAAAACTGTGATTTTTAAATTGCAAATGGCCTTTCCAATTTTATTTATAAGAATATCATGAAAATAAATACGTACATTCATTTGGCTATTTGACGGTTCGTTACAATAAGCTAAATTATTGTCAAAACACCGTTTTAGCTCTTATAAGTGTCATTTTTGAAAAACAATCCAATAATTTTTTGTCTATTTCATTATTATAATTGGTTGACAATTTTTATAAATAAAGCCGTTAATTTATAAGAGTATATTAGGCTCCAAAACATCACACATTTGTTTAATTAATCATAATTCCAATTCTTGATCGGAATCTTACAGTACAGCCTGTATGTGTAGTTGAATTTACGTATCACGTATCGCGTGAAGGTAATTTAATTATTCACTGTGAAATAAAAGCATGCGAGTAAGAAATACTGGAAGATAAAAAGGAATATTGTACAAAACATCTTAATCTAAGCTCCCTCTTTTAGAATCGCACTGACCTGTTTCCAAGAATTTTCTTTTGCTTTTAAATAATGAAAAAACATTTCAAAGGAATAAAGATGGTGTAAGTGTTAAAAATATTTCTCCGTCTGTGTATTAAAAAGTGTGGTTAAATACAGATGGTATATTTCTTACTGAGAGTAACTAAAATTGCACTTAACAAAATAAAAAGATTTTCGAATGATGAAAACTTAGCTTGAGATATGATTTTCTTTTATCCATGATTTCATTCAGATATGTGTAAATTTCATCTAAGTCCATTCATCTGTTTTACTTGTTTGTAATAACACCGTATATCAATAATCAATAATCTTAAATGTAATAACTAATATATTAGCAATTATGAATATCACTTAACGTCCTTGCTTTAAGCAGTTTAAGATCGCACTCTGCTCTAAGATTAGCTAAGTAACTCAGCCGAGTTCCCGTTTTTCCGACCATTTCACAATAATATTTAATTGAATAAAACACACATCAGCGCTACAGTGCTCGTATCTCGCAATACTATACATCAATTCAAAAGTCTTGATATAACCTACAAAACGACACTATGCATCATTTGAATATTGCACTTAACAGTCATAGACGTGTAAACATGCAGTTTACTAACGCCGACATTCGCGCTATTTTAAAGTTTTCCCGGACAACGCACTTCGTTGCTGACTCGTCAGAAACAACAGGAGCTTGGATGGGAGGTTTGTCGCATCCACCATATAGCCCGGACATAGCGCCAAGCGATTAGTATCTGTTAAGTTACTTTACACCACCATGGCGAACGCCTTTGGTGATGTAAAGTTGAACTCAAAAGAGGGTTGTGAAAAGTGGTTGTCCGAGTTCTTCGAAAATAAGGAGGGGGGCTTCTACGAGGGGGGTATTATTTAAGTTGCCGTCTAAATGGAAACAGGTCATTTAACAAAATGGTGCATATTTGAACTAATCCGATCACTGTAACACTTTTTATAAAGCATTGAATAAAGAGCAAAAAAGCGGAAGGGAGATATTGGCCAACCGTATATATTGTACGGATAATATTCCTTAGATAAGAAATAAATGCAATACGTTATAAGATTTCATATGGGTAACATCCCTAGTGGTGTTCTTGACAGTTAAAGAGGAATGCGCAGTGGATACTTTTACACTTTGATCTATAGCCGCTCTCTAGCGACAAAAGTGTCCTCACTGCTCTCGGCTCTAACTGACACAAACTGGAGCCGCCATAAGACAGATATATGGGAATACATTTCGTTCAGGTAAAGTTTAAGTTCCATGTGTAGTTACTAAAGACCTGTTCTTTTGGGAAATATTCAGATAGACGTTGAACATAAATCAAATATTAAGAGTGAATGATAATGTGTGCCTTATATTAGTCTTGGTTGTCTGTCTATCTGTCTGTGTGTTCAAAGCAAGAGTCATATTTTTACGAATTAAATTATACTTATTTTTAATTCTTCGGGAACGACAGTCAGCTTTATACGTTTGTTAGTGTATCGTAGTATTGTTTCATAGTGTATTTCAGTAATTTAATTAACCTAAACCTACTTCAATTCTTTAAGGATATTATTTTATTAATTATCAAAGGAAAAAATATTTCAGTCGAGCGCTTTATGAAGTAAACTGTGCACTACAAATAAAATAATTAATTTAAAATAAAAGTTTCTATTGAAATGAAATTATTTAAAAAAAAAATTAAAGTCAAATTCTGATTTATTCACGCGTTCTATGCAAAGTTCATTTGGTGAATTTATTTTTTGACAATAAATCAATTTCCTTTCAAACAATTATGAGATTAATAAAAAATCTGGTTTGAATGAACTATATATGCATAAATACTACTAGACTATAGAAAATTGGCCTAAAATTAACATAATTTCTGAACAGCTGCCTCAATTCCCAGCAATTATAAGTTTTATACTGCAAAATTGTATCTTATTAAAGTAATAGAGCTATTTGAATATAGAGTAACTCCTTTATAGCTAACACAAACGTCTGAACAATTAAAATAAATTAATTCTCTATTAATAAGACCGATGAAGCTCCCGGGAAGCAAAATGTATTTCCATATTGAATGCAGAAATTAATTTCGAAGATGGACTAAGTTTTCTGTTAAAGTTTCAATATATTTAATTACATTTCTTACTTTTATTTCTCATAAGAATCATCTGAACAATTGCGATTATCTTTATTTATAATTACTAGTTTTTACCCGTGGCATCGCTTGCTATAAAGTTGATTTTGACAATTCACTTTGTTTCCAACGCTGTCGATCGATATCGAAATTATTAAAGAAAAACCTATTAATTTATTTATGTCGAGTTATGTACATTTATATATTTTATATGAATGTACTAGTGCTACCTTCTTTGCTTTTAGGAGTCGTTTGAAAAATGCAAATCTTAATCGTTAGGCATGAAAAAATTATTGTCAAAAAGAAATAGATTAAACGAGCCATAAACATTTAACTCAATAACATATTAATTTAAATCATAGCAGCAGTTCGGACTTGGGGACGTAACGCACTTGATTTTATAAAACACATAATAACTAGAATTACGATCCCGCCACTCAACTTCAAGCTAATACAGATTTTTAAGTGGATCAATTCTTATCTGAGTAATCAAAGAAAATTGCTTTAGAGACTAATTAAATTAAACTAAGGGTGTCGCTACCGTGTACAGCAGTATAAAGCCAAGTGCTACATTCTCGAAAAGTTTTTAACGCTGATGAGTTGTAGCTTGAGGCCGCAGCTTAAACTTCGGATTCATAATGAATTCCTTAACTAAGACTGCACGGATTCTGTGACGTAATTAAAGAGACGGAACAGAGCATGTGTAACTAAAACAAACATAAATACTTTAACTTAAGATGTACTACGTGTTGAAGATTTCAGGAACAACATATATTTATACATAGCTAAACTAATTTGTTCACGTAATATGTGACCTAAGAATAGTAGAAGGACCTTGAATAAGTTGTCGCTGTTTCTTTTACAAAATAAAGGCTTTTTTTAAATTATAAGAAACATAAACGTTTCATAGAAAGTTTTGTCCATAACGAGCGACCACTTCCAACCATATTTCTGGCAGTATAAGGAGTCCGCTTCGGAAAACGTCGTGTCCATTGAAGCTATCAGGAACCTCTGGGCCGATTTAAAAAAATCTTTCAGTGCTAAATAGTACATTTATCGTGGCAATAGGCTATATTGTATATAGCCTTTCCAGATATATATTAAAAAATTAGGGATCCTTACTTAAAGCCCAATAATGTAAACTTAAGGTGTAAATACCGAAACGAACGCGAGCAAAGTCGCTGGCAGAAGCTATAAGCGGAAATATAATTTAAATCGTTAAAAATTTAATCACTTAAAACGCAACTGTTTTATCTTTTTAAGCTTTATATTTCAAAGTTTGTAAAGTGATACAATTTTGAAGCAAAAAAGCAATGCAGCTCGAGTAAGTTATTTACGAAAATCTCTTAGTTAAAAATTAAACCTGAGCGTTTTCGAAAATGTAATTAAGGAGGTATTTTGACAAAGTACGTTATATAAGTTCTTTAAAGTAGTAGAAGAAGCGATGGGTGCTTGTCAGGATCGTAGCAGGTGGGAAGCCGTAGTCTCTGCCTATTCCTAAGGTAAAAAGTCGTGATTATATGTTTTTATATGTTTTATAATTATGTTTTCATTTCGTAAAGAATCATCGATACTCATCTGACAAAAAATATTATTATAAATAATATTCTCTATAGCTATAAATAACTTACAAGAAAATTACACAATGAACAATATTTTTTCTCTCTTGATTAAGTCTTGAGCCCAAATAATACGAAGTATTATGAAAACGTTAGAGAAAATAAACAGCGGACCATTATTTTGCCCAATCAATAGCTTAGAGATGCTTCAAGGAATAATTTCTTATAAATTAAAGGATTTTTCGACGTAAATAGCCTACAGATATTGTTCAGTGAAATTACCTTGAGCGATAAGGTTGTCACAAATGGTATAAATAATTTATTTCGACGATTATCTTGACATAAATATTATTCATTGAATAATAATCTATCGAATCGATTTATATTTGTAGTCACGACGCCTTGGTTTTTCGATAACAATACTTTTTAGAATTAATTTTTAAAAGGAGGTTATGTATACCTAAAATATCAAAAGTATTTCTTGTTAAAAGAGGTCTTAACGATTACTATCTATCAAAGTTATTTATGTTTAAAATATCTATATTGTGAAGTTTAAAAATGAACATTATTGTCCTGATAGGATTTCATAATGTTGTATTTGTTTTAAGAAAAATAATTTAAATAAAATTGCAAGTTGACCATTGAGTACAGAACACTATCAGAGCAAATGACAATTTGTAAAAAATCACACAGTACAAGAGACACAGATAACAAATATTTTTTATAATATAGTCTATTCTCTATGTGACAACCTTAATGATTTTTAATTGCGTAGCTTGTGTTAAAAAAATTGTGAACATTTTTTTGCTATCTAAGTAAGAAATTACTTCTATAGTTTAAGTTTCATGAAAAATCTAATTAATTAAAAATTCGCTAGAATTTTCTTATCTAATCATTGTTTTTATTTGCATAAAAATAAGTTTCACCATAGACAAAAGACTATAAATAATATCATTCATATATGATAATTTATTACCGAAGAACTCTATGATTTTTATTTCTAAAACTATCTGTGATCTTTCAAGTATTTAATCGTCACATAAAAATATGGTATCATATATGTTAAATCATTCTCTTCGGGTCGGCTAAGAATATTTCAACCATGATTCACAGTGCCATTAAGTTGATAGAATGGAACAATTTCTAGACGGAATAGGTATGTTAAAATGTAAAACATTATTTGGTCGGTAACAGTGTATACTTTCTTATATATGTATGTCCATTCTGGAATGTCTACGATTTTATGATACAATTTTTATTAGTCCTCAATGCAAGGATTAAATTGAACCATAACATTGTTATACTGATATGTGAACGACCACAATATCATATTTTTGTTTGTATAGTTCTATAAGTCTTATAAATATATTGTTAAAAATAAACGACCTACAACATATTTTTGGACTAGACTTATGATTATTGAACTCTCCAACTTATCTTAATTCACTTTCGACTATAAATCTTTTTAAATAGTACTGTGACAGAAAAGTAATAGCTAATATTTTATATATGGTCCCATGACATAAAACAAAACTGATTTCAAGTGAAAGCAAACGAAACTAAAACATAGGCTGTTCAAATTGTTACTTATATTTTTATTTTTTTTTATTTTAGTAGTGCAGTCTACGCGTATAGCTTTTCCTCTCAACGTGGATTGGAGGAGACACAATAATCCATCATGTACGTACTAGCACTTTTTATCTATATGTCGTTATCCGTGAAATCTCACTCTTTGAATTCACTCATCTTGAAGGAAGTGTGAGATTCGTGTTCTTCTATATACCCATATACATAATTAGTTCTCTAACCATGTGGGCTACAGTAGTATGTTACGTCCACCTGTCTATTTTAAGTTATTTGAAATACTCGAGGCAATCATAAATAATTAAACGGAAGTAAAGTAATTGTGACGGTTTTAGTTGATTAGTTTCGCCTGTGTTTCGTTTCCGAAGAGTGGCCTGAATACATCTGA
Source organism: Hebomoia glaucippe (assembly GCA_025727935.1). NCBI lineage: Eukaryota > Metazoa > Arthropoda > Insecta > Lepidoptera > Pieridae > Hebomoia > Hebomoia glaucippe. The sequence goes on from JAOSYY010000016.1 coordinate 7,345,434, forward strand.
CTCATAAATTAAGAGCAATGGCGTCGCCTGCTGTGAGTTTTATTGTGATTTATACGTTCGATTACTGAACAAAAGGATAAACTCGAACGTTTTGCTTCTGTTGTAATGTAATTAAGGCTCGACTGTTCAATCGTTAGATACATTTTAACGGAGGTATTCAAGTTCAATTAAAGTTGTTAAATTTCGTGTAAAAATATACAAACTTCTGTCTTAACATGATGGTTCAAAAAAAGATAAAAAAAAATACGTACATAATATGTTTCGGATAGATTGATGAAATTTTAATCAAATTAGTCCACTGTGTAAAGTAATGCATCAATTTGGACGATATATTTCGTGGCGAACGCTAACTTTTCCTTTTGAATTTTTCGTGGAAAACAAAAGCGACACCTACCGGGGCAGGTGTCTGAAATGGGAAATTCATTGCTCGTCGTAAACAAAAGGACCATTTTTAAAGCTTCAACTGAGTGCTCGCAAATTTTATATTTTTTGCGATATCATATTTCATTTTAATCGTCCGCTGCCATTGATTAACGAGTACGATATTTTTGGGATTCACATCATTTCGTTTTTGCGTTTTTCGATACGGATTTGTAGTTAAGATTGTAACATTTTACAAAATTATGACAATAGTTAACAAGGATTGCTTTTCATTTAAAAAATATAAATACTCTTTAGCACATTCAAAGTCTCCTTTAATACACATTTAATCACAAATCAAAAATAAAATATCAATGCCACAAATTTGTTGTTAACAGCTAGAACATTTTGAAGTGAATTGACTGCTATTTCAATACTTTTTATGCTACTACTCAATACTCATCGACAACTGATGTTAAGTCAACGGTTTAACTAACCTCCATAAACTATATAACCTTTTCTACCACCTAAACCATATATGGGCAACAACAAGCAACAACAGGATCCATCCAGCGAGATATTTTGAAAAAATTAAAATTATATTACATTACTCATGTACTTAAAAATACTTTAAAATGCACTAAGTACTTCAAAACGCGACCTGCAAACGTTATTATGCTAAACTCTAGGCCTCACATATCAAAGGTTGCCCATACCTGACCTAAACTTTTAACTCAGATTTTCAGAATACATATGTCAAAAAATGTTTTTTTATTTCTTTGTGCTAATCATTAGACAATAGATGCAAGATAAACTTCTATTAACGATATGCAAAGATTCAAATCAATCGTACCAATTACGTCATAACATTTAGTAACTATATTTAACTTGTCCTATATACCGCGATACCGTCAAAGTGTCCAACTTCTCGGCAACAATACAACCTTCGTTGCATAATACTCTTTATTACAAAGAAATAAAGATGAAAGGCAATAAACGAGAGGAAAGTTTGTTTAACATTCAGTTCAGTTGTTATTGCCTTAGTGAACTGACAGTTTGTGAATTACGGCTTACATTAACTTAAAAATATCAGGTGTTACCACTTTTGAATTAGAAAAATCATATTAGCAAGAGATTATAAGCAATTATTTTAAAGGTGCATAAGTTGGTACATACAAACATATCCATTAAGTAGTGTGTGAGTCTTGCACACAAAAATAACATAATTTCTTTATACGATAGGAAGGCAAACGAGCATACAGTTTAACTATGCTAAGCGATTCCTGTCGCCCATCGATACTTCCAAGATCATTTGATCTAGAAGTCAACCTCAGGGCAAATTTTCGATTAGCCAGACCGAAACACATGGATATACAATATTTGTTGTTCAGTTTTTTATTCAGTAGTTCAAAAGTTCTTTAAATATTATAAATACGTACTTTATCATTTATTTATCTAGACCTGTATATTTTAGTATAGTTAATAGAGAAACTAATGATTTAAACGACAGATACTTCGTAGTTACATAGTAATAAGTCAATACAGAAACGTGTTTCTTTTACTCTAGACTCTTCTAAATTTTCTGCAAATTTTAAAACGATTCCAGAACCAATATAAAGAGCAGTGACACAGCTCAGTTAACGCTATGTTGATGGATTCATTCTGAAAATCACTGATCGATGCCACACGCGTGCCTCTACCCTAATGTGTGATTGACATCTTTGTTCGTGAAACACTTTGTATAACCAAAGTTATATGAGTTCTGCAAATCATTTTATCCATTTCCATATGAACATTATTTATGGATGGCGGCTTTGTATGTCCTTGTGTTATAATTCAGAAAATATTAACATTTAATAGAATTTACATACAGGTTGAAGTAATAAAATAAAGATTGGAAGTTATAAAATATTCAGTACGATAGTTATAATTTTAGATCATCGTATTATTTATCAAAGATGTCAATATTATTCTTTGAAGTACTCACTATATCTTGAACGCTATTAAAAATTTAGAACTATTAATCCGGCCAAGGTTCCTCTATAGGAATAGGTACTGAAATAAATCATAATACTCCTTTCGTCCTTTTGTATATTACGAATACATTCAAATCTAAAGCTACAGCAAATGGCTCCCCATCTTGTCGTCACTTTCCCCCCAATCGTAAATCCGGCTTTATAAAAAATCAAGTAACACCTCTTACAATGCGAGCCCCGAGGTCCACTGTTCTCGTAATTCAATGTTGAGTCATTTCGACAATATTTTCTTGAATAAAGTATTATCTGATAGGAAAAATAAAATTAATCCCTCAATACTTTCCAACGACAGTAAATATGCAAAATAGTATTTAGAACACATGTAAGTTCCCACTTTTATGGCGAGTCATTTTTCTATAATTGCTTAATTAGAAAGTTTCGTTCGAGCGGTCTACTTTATAATTTTCCAGCGAACTGAGTAGCTTTTCGCGTGGAAATGTAAGTTCACGCCCGATACAATTTACTTTTGCGATTTAATTGCTTCCATTTTCTGTATATTTTTACTAGTTTTAACGAGTCACCGTTGCCACAAAACTGTGTCAAAGTTTACATATTTAATACTACGTATGAGTATATGCAATGGTTTATGATTTTTTTAATAACACTCATCTGCTACTCACTTTATGTTTCTTGATATCTCAGCAATATGACAAATGTTTGAAAGTCGTACTGACGATTCATAGTTCTTACATATTAGTATGATATCATATCCACTTGGATATATTAGGATCTTAAGTACTTACTTAAGATCCTAATAAATTTATAGATGCAAAAGTGGTTGTTAGTTATGCGTTCTCGCTAAAACTACGGATTAGAGTTTTTGGTATATAGGTACCAGAGTGACAGTAATAGCCTTATTTTGCTAAATTTTTTTGAATATGAATAATTAAGACTTAAATTTCATTTTCAATAATATTGATAATTGCTGAAACAGGGTTACTAAAGTTTATAGAATACTTATGATTGACTTTAAATAACTAAATTGCTTTACGTAACGACTTTTGTATCAATCGACAACGGGAATTGGTTAACAAAATCAACACGACCAAAGTCGTCGGCATAGCGTGGCTGTACAAAGAAATAATTTAGATACCTACGAATCCTTGGAAATTCTGAAACTGAATCGGCATAAACTCCTGCGTGCCCGATTTTACTGCAAACTTTGAAATTGTTATTCATTTTAATGGGCAATATATTTTCTATAACAGACATTACACAAGTTTCCAAAGACACGCAGTCTGTTTGCGACTTTCATTTCGTTACGCCTTAAGGCAGAAATGCTTAGAGCAACAATGTTTCTGTAATTTTATGGAGTACTTGTCAAAACACATTTAACAAACCTAAACAAGATAGGAACATTTAATTTATTTAAGACATCATTATATATACATTAAATTCTGTTATAGTTGCTGTTATATACTAACAGATGTCGGATCTCTTTATTTTTTGAAAGATATCTTGTATATAATTAAATATATCATATATGCTTATTATACAAAATCCGGAAGTGAAAGTTTGTTTCGATTTTACTATATAGATTATTTTAGGCCTATCTTAGGTATAGAATCTTTCCAAATTACTATTTGAACTAAGTTTTAAACGTAGATAAATGAAAAATTCTAAGACTTGTTGACATTACGAGAAGGGATCAAAAAGTACTCAGAATGAAATAGAATATTATGAGTATTGATAGCTTAATAATTATTTTTTCTTCATCGTCTCCGAGTGTCTTTACACACCGAGTCCAGAGCTTTTCTAAGGCTTCGATCCCTTTAAAAAAAGAGTTTGTTTTTTATTTTTTTTTTCTTACCAAGGAGTATTTCTTACTACTCTACTAAATAGATTAATAATTCATTTCTCCTTTTGACTTATGTCATTAATACGTTTGTTTAACATTACTTACGTGCTTCATATACAGTTGACATCAGCTTTAAGCAAGAAATAAAATATTCTAAGTATTTTATTTTCGCTAATAAATTCGTAGGCATTAGTTAATTAATATGATTATATAAACATATTAATCATTCAGTAATTGAGATATCTGCTATCAAGTAAACCAATTAAAATTCGTTTAATTATACTTATTGCCAATAACACAAATAAGAAACAAATAGTAGTATAAAACTCTGTTACCATCTCAGATTAAAGACGCCAAGACAAACTCGCGTTCCTAATTAATTAATATCGATTTACTCCAAGTTGGGTAATTAATAGAAACGTAGTCCCCGAAACTGAGATAACCCTTTACGAAGTTCACGTATTAATCCATCGGGAACACAATGAAAACTTCCTTCCGAGCGCAAGTTTGACACCTTGTCTATTGACTTGAGTTGGTAGCGACACCTCTAATGGTTACTCAGTAAAATGGCATGTAATTAATTAATACCAGATCCTTAGGGAAGTGTCGTTAGGCTTTTCTGGCTATTTGAAATATAAGAAAATGGGTATTTGACTCTGCTAAACAAAATTTTGTAATTACAAGTAACTACGAAAATTCGAGAGCAATGAAACAAAGTAGAACTTTCAATAACTTTCATAAATCTTCTCGATATACTGAAATAATACCAGCACTTAGCAAAACATACATCACTGTCTTCAACATGATATACATTCAAAATTAACAAATTCTTGCATTGTCATGTAATAACTACAAAAAATATCATTTCTGTACAATAATTAGAATTAAGTTAAAATTGGCTTAAAGACATTATAACATTCTAAACGCTGGCGATAAACAAGGTATGAATATTTTTCGTTGCATGTCTGTAGCATTGTAACCGCTAAATGAACGGGCTCACTTTAAACGCTTTTTTTGAAAGCTCACGTGATCAATTCCGCTATCATATAATGAATGAAGATCGATTGAGATTTATCATAGACATTTCTTAAAATTTTGTTATTATTTGTTAATCGCAAGTAAATAAAAACGTGTTAAATAATAAACTTAATGCTAAAAGACTTAACGTCCTCCGCTATTATAAACGTAATAATTTTATCTTGACTATATCAAAACTTGTATATACAGAAACGACATTTTCATTAAATATTATTCTTGTTGAATAATGTATTTAGAAATGCGTGTTTATTCGGTTCGATGCAGTTGAGATTAGTTTAACGGTAATCGCTTCAGGGAAACTAGACTGCATTTTGTGCATCGCTGAGCATTCGTCACCTGCGGGCAACATTTTAAATGGAAAATACATGTTTTTATTTCTTGAAAATTTTCACCTTGCTTTTTAAACACCTATTCGATGTTATTTTGTAGCTGTAATTAAATTTGTTTCACTAACAGTTTTCCGCCTCTAGAGAATTGCTTACGATTTTTTTTTCAAATTAATTTAACGTAGAAGTATGTTTTTAAAATGTTTTATGTATTAAAATACTCCACAAACTCATAACAAAATGAATATATCAATTTTGTCAGTTTACGAAATGCTAGACTGATTCTAATGAGATTTTCACTGTCAGATAGCTACTTTTCTTTAATCATCATCATAATATTAGATAAAATTTGATTATACTTTAATCAATTATCTTAATGAATATAAAACATATAAAATTGGCGGTAAGTATGCGCGCATTTAATCACTTTAAAGATCGATATGCAAATATCTGTAATACTGTTCAAGTAGGTCGTACATTTGTTACAAAGAGGTTGCATAACAAGAAAAACTTAAAAGTCACTTTTTGAAAACAATTCAATTGTTTCGAATTAGATCAATGCTTCAGTGTGACCCAAATATCAGTTATATAAATCAGTATAAAAAACAACCATAAACCTTTTAAATAAACATGTCACAAATATCTAAGCCCTATTTGATAATATTAAATAAGAGTACTGTACAGAACAATGTATGCACTCAAGCATCTTACATTCACCTCTTCTTTAATCCTTGATATTCACATCATAATCCGCTACTGCAATACTCCAAGCGTTTAAGTTCCTGTTTCCTCATTAAACCACCACAAAGCGTAAAACAAACTAACGATACGAGGGAATTGCCTAGTTCAAATAAAGATCTAAGCTAATTATTTAGCACCAAAGCGCTATAATTAGTGCCAGGGGCTGTGCAATAGGATACTCTATAATCTAACTGTTTCATTCCTTAGAATTAATAAAATGAAAAGAGCTTCCATTAATTAACAGCTATAAGAGATTTTAATCGTAAACATCTACTTTGTATATTATTTAAAATCTAATGTATTATTTTCAACGAATTAACTTTGCAGTCTACGTGGAATGATGTAATTTTGTTAAGATATATTTTAGACGAACGATTACCTACAGTATTAGTAACATCGGTGCGTCACAGGCAATTTCTAGGGATTTATTTTTTAATTTATCGTCAAACACATACCATTACAAACTTTAACACGTCTTAATCTTGTGATATTATGTATAAAATATTTGAGGTTTAATAATTGTTTTTTATACAATAAAATCGTTTTGGTTGAATCAAAATTGAGAATTTTTGAGAATATAGAATCTAGGCCAGGACTATGATTTCAATATTAATGAAATAAATTGTATTTTTGAAGTTCTGTGGCTTCGGATACAAATAAAACGAACAAAACTTTAAAATTACTTTATATCACGAAATAGCTCGCGTGACCCGTCAAGGGATTCGAACCCGCAACACTCTATTCCTAAAACAAACAATAAACAATTAACCCATCTATGTTGTCTTCACGTAAGGAACGTTCTTATTAATAGTTTTCAACTTTAATAACGGTGAAGTTTTAATCGATGTAGCGTGAAAGCACATATCTACCTGTTCTAGTGATTACAGGCGTTCGTGAGCTTAAAGTAAATAGTAGGTAACTGAAAATACTGGCAAATACTTGTTACCTAGTATACCTAGTATTTACCGTTGCTGTGGTACTAGCCATAGAGTAAACAAAAACAGATGAAGATTTATTGTAGTTTCTGAATATACTCGGTACTAGAGCTGGAAAATTTATTTCGTAAATTAAAGTTTTGGTTATTTTAAATAGATTACTCAATATTTCTAGGGATTTTGGTTGTTAGAAAGAGGACGTATTAGAGATGAAACGGTAAAGTACTTTTACTGATTTTTTATTATAAAACTGATTATTATTGAATATTAAATACAATAAAAATATAGCATCATTTTTAAATTATTAATTTCATTATTTTTAGATTATTTTCACGATATGTTTCTCCATATCACAATATATTTAAAAGATAGAGTTTTAGAAATTGCAACAATGTTTATGTACAGTATATTATGTTTAACGAACAATCTAAATCAGTATCGTGTAATCCCGGGCGTCTAGCTTAACGAAGCGTTGAGAAACTTTTTGGACCCTGAATGTAAACAAAGATTTTGCTTACACGAAATTCGACCTTATCCCGTTGGCATAAGTAATATTTTTCTGATCAATTTACTAGATTACCATCCACGTCTGCACCCTATTTGTGGGATTGTACTTTTTCTATGTCCTCGTTAGTTCGTATGTAGTGCAATTATTCTACTTAATGTTAAATTGCATCCTTTAGAACTCTTTTATCGTTTCAAATGTTTTGGCTCTTTTCAGTAAAAGAATTGACATTAGAATAACAATTAAGCAGAGCTTTATTTAATGAGGATTTTTAAAAGGTTTTTAATTAAAGCGTTAGAATTCATCGTAAACATAATTAATATTTCTGTTTTATTATTTTAACGGAATATTAAAATACTATAATGAAGTTAAGGAAGTCGAAATTATCCTTGTTCCTTTAAAAATACCTCAATTTATGGAAATATTTTATACTTTTAAATTATAAAAACTCGGAGGGAAATGCTTTTTGACTAAACAATGTTCATTATACATTTTGTTATAATAATGTGTTCTTAAAATAAAAAT
>JAOSYY010000016.1:7353797-7363922 GCA_025727935.1 Hebomoia glaucippe
TAATCTTTGGCTTATCTTGATAATCAAAATACTTTGTTGACCATACATGAAAAGTTTTCTCTTCAGAAATATTAAAGATACATAGGCCTGAGATAGGAATTTGTAATTAACTGAGCTATTGCATTAACAAGAGCGATTGCGTTCTCAATATCTCCCATTCACAAGACAATCTCGGCATCAAATTACTTGATAATGACGCAAATGGCATCTCGCTAATACTTGTATACGATGCCATTGAAGACGGTAATGGAAATCATTACTGGCGTGCCTGTGAACATATTACGAACTATCGATTGGTCATTACTCACTGTTATTAAACCGTATATTCATAATTTATTAACACTAACGACCCTTAAAGTTGCTTAGCGAACTATCGAAATTTGACGGTAGTCATTAACCCATCATTTAACCCTCCATCGATAAAAATGAATAGAAGTGTTCCTTTTTAATATCAAAAAACGTCCATATCAAATTATAAACGGTAGTTATAATACGAACATTTAATAAAATGTTTATGTTTGTTCCCGCTTAAGTACGAAACCGCTGGGCTAATGGCGGGACTTTCACTCAAATATCTAAGTTATGAGAAGTAACTTATGCCAGATTTTATATTCACCTACATTGTATACAGATTAAATCGCCAGTGAATGTACAGGCCATTGCAAATTAATATGGAATATAGGAGACAAAATTATTACTTGATATAACATACCTGCTACGGGTTATTCGAATTTTTCAATGTTTTTAGTTGTGTATTGTAAGAAAAAAGGCTATTTTATTGTAAAGCCTTCGCGTATCTCTATGAGAGAGGTCAATTACTTAACACAAGTTGAGAATACTCGTTAGCCTCTTACGTCATTAAAATAAAACAAAAAGCTGATTGGTTCAAAATCTGAAGCGTATTTGATGGAAACGCCTACATTAGATAGATATAATCAATGATGATAAACGCTTTGATATTAACCGCCCCTGTCATGTTTGACGGCTATGTAATTACTTGACTGGTATTGAGCAACTTCAGACACTAGAGTGTTTAATTTATTTGTGAAATTTGGTTAGAACTAATTAATATGCACGAACTGCTTATAAACATAGTGTGTGCTGGGGGATATGCAAACAAGTTGGGTATTTCTCATCTTTGTTCCAGTATATTAATTCAAGATTGTCGAATCCATTTGTCATATAACCAATATCGAAAATATTTTTTTAATTCCTAAGTTATAGTATGCGAAGTTGAGTTTATTTGTTACGATTTGACCCTAAAACCGCTGAATCGATTGTAAAGGAATTTTGATAGAGAGATGTTACCATGGAAAGTTTTTAATTCAACGTCCGTTGGGCTTTAAACTATGCAGAAATATTTTTGTTGACAAATTACTTGTTTAATGAATAAGCAGAATTGGTGAACAAAATAAACATCAGCACAGGGAAAGCCGCGGGCAAAACCTGGTAGATATTTAAATAAAGATCGAATTATGTGTAAAACACTTTGTAGGTTCCTAAGTCTGAAGCTAACACAGCTGTAAAACTTTTATGAGCTAACGAGAATAAAAAGCTAACTCCAACTGAAGTTGAAGCTCGTCTGTCGATTTTTTACATAAAAATGGAATCTATATATAAATAGACGTAGATCAATTCAGAGACTTTATCTCTTTACTTTAAATCGTGTCAAAAGCTCACTAGCTTTTGACAAGATTTAACACACATAAACGTGCTAGAAGCATTCTGTATATAAGTATATTAATATAATATGAGAAAGTACCTTTTGGGCTTTTATGTATTAATACGTGCAAGAACTACAGCTTATCTATACTAATATTATAAATCTAAAGAGTTTATTTTTTTATTTTAACAAGCTAATCTCAGGAACCGCTGTTCCAATTTGAAAAATTCTTTCAGCGTTAGATAGTACATTTATCGAGGAAGGTTGTAAGCTATATTATATTTTCAAGTAATTAGGGATCCTTAAGAAAAGTCCAGTAATGTAAGCCTAGGTGTAAAAATCGAAATAAACGCGAGTGAAGCCGCTAGCAGTTCAATATAATTAAAATGACCTTTATAATAACTATAACCGTTTATCAAAATAAACTTAATTAGTTAGTGAATTATTGTCGAGTTTTGATAGCGAGGTGATTACGAAAGATTGAAAATAGTTCATAAACTCATTTGAATACAGTGGTGTAGAATTATAAAGTAATAACAAAAATGTATTCGTCTAGACGAGAGCGTTTATTTTTATTAAAAGAGCTTTCTGTTTATACTCTATTTTCGACTAGATAAAACTAAACAATTTTTCACAATTACACAGCTGGTAAAGGAAAATGAATTTTAGGCTTTTGTGTATAAATCTTTATTTTCTCTACATTCAAGTTACACCCATGAAAGTTTTGAGTGAAAAATTAGTGTAATAATTTTCGTCGAGTTGTGAACATCTTGCCGAGAAAGCGTGTATTAGATCCCTCACTGAACTTCTGTTCCTATGGTCCTTAACTGCTTTGATATTAATTTATTTGATAAACTCTCACTAAACTTCGTTATAAATGTTATACGCAAACAAAATAATGAAATTTCCAGAGCTGTATTAAATTTTGTATAATATTACAGTGAAAATTCATTCAACACAGCTTTAAATGTTACTTTACTTATTAAGAATGAAACGTCGATTACTTCGACTTTAATACATATAAGTATGAAGTTTGTTTTCTTTTATCAGTACTATAATAATTACTAACAATACTATTTATACACAATGCCATTATCTTAATTAGTATATACTATTTTAAACTAACTGCGAAGAAGTTTTATATTTTCTTTAAGTATATAAGTCCAAAAGCCCCACCTCTAAGACTTAACTCAATCTCAACTTGAGTATTCTTCGTGAGTCTTGAAATACAGAGCTAAGTCTGGAATTTTTGAGTATTAAAGTGATGGGAAGAATATCAATTAAGTTCAACACATGTACATGTGAAAAAGGTTATAAAGCATTGCAATTTTCATGCATTTGTAATATCAACAGTTAATTGAAATAGTTTCATAATTATATGACTAGCGGTGTTTCGCAGTTTCACCCGTAGGAATTTTAAATATTGATCCTTTGATAACTGTGTCTCGTTGATTTTTTATATATATGATAATTCAGTTTAAATAAAAGTCACCTATGCTACCTTACAAAATTTTTTTAGGAAAATTCTTATCGAAATCGGTCAACAAATTTCGGCGATTGGGTCGAATACCAGATAGATGAACCAAAATTATTATAACACGTGTTGCAGCGACTTGTAACCTGTATACTTTCACATCAACTTAGAACATATATTTAATTTCTCAATTAGCTTTTTATAAAATAGATATAAAAGTAAAATACAAAACTAAAAATAGTATAAAAACAATCTAGAAAATCACTAACAGCGGAGCTCGGCCCAAGCTACCGATGGTTAAGGCCACAGAGAAAGAAACCGTCTGACAATACGTGCTGTGTTCAAGAGTACTGCCTTTCCGCTGGCGGAAGTAGTGTATATATGTAGAATAAGTGTATAGATATATAAATAAGGCATCACTTACCATCCAATTATAACAGTATTTGACCCTTATCACAAAAACTACTTACCAAAATATAACACTATAACTTTTTCGTTCCAAACTCTGAAACATTAATTTAAAAATATTGGTAGTGTACTTGAGTAATAAAATAAAAGTTTTGAGATAGATAAAATTATAAACAAGTTCGTACGCTTGCCACTTCGTGTTTGCAATAAATCCCAGAGTAGTCTGGCAGATTAACGAGCACAAGGTTCAAACAAACTTGATTTTACGAGGTAATTGAAAAATGTAATATACTCCATTGTGATATTTTAAAATACTTTTGTTTTTATTCAAACGCTCCTACTGATATTGGGAAAAGAGTGATTGATAACCTAGCTGCTTTAAAAATAATTTCCGTTAGCATTATTTTTGAAGAATATGGTGCTTGCGAGGTGTGAGTTATAGCGTATTTTTGATTGAAAATTTATAAAGAAATTATACTGAATATCCTAATTATTGGTATAAATGTAAAAAAATATCACTAAGCGAAGGCGCGATTATAGTTATTATGAACATACTTTTGCCAGTGCCTTTGCTCGCGTTCATTTCGATTTTTAAACCTTGGGTTACATTATTGGACTCTTATTAAGGATCCCTAATTTGACAATATGAAAATCTTCTAGCCTTCCTCGATAAACGCACTATCCAACACTGAAAGAATTTTTCAAATCGGACCAGCGTTTCCTGGAGTATCGCGTTCAAACAAACAAACATTAGTATAGATGTATGTCTAAAACTAAAAACAACTTTATAAATTTCATTATGATTAATTTTAAATAAGTTGTCTAATTTATAAGAGCTCTTGAAATATCCAATAAAATATAAGTTTCTTTGTTACTCTGCAAAACGTTTGAGAATGTTCGTCACGAAGCAGGTGATCAGGGAACACAATTTGCTGCAAAATAATACAATTTTAAGACAGGATCGTATCGAATTTAACAGAGAAAAACTTTTGTCTCGAATCAATAATTGTTTGAACGTCTGAGTTAACACTGGCGACCTCAGTGTTTTTTTTTATTATTAACCCGCCAGGATTCGTAACATTACATACTCTATGGTAGATTACAATATGAAATGTAAAAATTGAATTCCACTCTTGCTTTGTTTGTTTAACTGAATTTAGTTGAGTGCTTCCTGACTATGAAATTGGGTTGAAATGAATTTATTATGAATACAATTCACAGAAATAAATGAAATTTGTAATTTGCAACCTTGTTGTTTCTAATTGGCAAACAAATTTGTAATTATATTAAACAAATAGAATGTGAACAAACTTTTTACTCGGTGTTCCGAATTCTAACATTCAAATTACTATCAAAATCTTTATAAACATTTCTATTGGGTAGTTTTTGAATAAGTAATGTTAGGGTATATAATTGGGAATGAAAAGAGAAAAATGCGTACAAGACAAAATATATAAGTATCTTAGCGATTCCGAGCATATCTTACTGACTTGACTGTAATAGAACACACATGGAACAGATAATAAATATTATCTCAATGTGTATTGTAACGTGAAAGATATTTAGGCGAAAATAAATTGTATTGCCCGTCTCAGTCGCGACAATCTTTACTTCCATCTCCGACGTCTCTGTGATTTTAATAGACTATTATTAGCTTCACTTACCTATTTGTAATTATTATAGTAAATTTTGACTTCTTATGTCTATGAGAATAAATAAAAATATATAGATCAAATCTTATCCTCGAGATAAATAAGTATTTTAATAAATATTTTTAGATTTTTGAATATCTACAGAATATATTTTTAATAATTTAAAACGATTTAACATGACATACGTAATAAAACTTAAAATCTTCAAATGCCTGAACTCCTCCACCAATATTTAAAAAACCTTTGATATATATCAGCTTTCAAAGAAAATAAATACATGAAAATAGCCTATTCGTTTACAAGATACAATGGCACAGACACGTCGGCTTATAACACAACTCTGTGTCGAAGTTTAAAAACGAACGTTGTTTTCCAGAATTTCAGTGTCATTTTTTACTTTTATTTCTAACAAATAGAGGAGACGTCTGAAAAAAAAGTACAATAAAATATTTCCCCAAGTAATGCTGAAAACTTGTAATCCTTTTAACGAGAAATATCTGAACAAAATTCGCGCATGAAAAAGAAAACAATAATCGCGAGCATAATACCATCTTTTAGTGAAGAAGTTTCGACAGTATAATTTATCTACGAGCGTAGCTGTTCAGTACCGGAACAAGGGAACATGGAATAAAATTTATATGAAAAAAAAAAACAATAGCGGTTGAACTTTTCGTATTAGCGTACCGGATGCCACGACTTAATGGCGTAATAAAATAAATCTCCGCATCGCATGCTAGCCGCCATCTCCATGAGTCACGAGGTTTCAAGATTTCCATGGTTAAGATTGGACTATGATTGTTCATCGATTAACCTTGTCATGTTTCAGTTATAATCTAACGACAGCCTTTGTGCCCTTAACTAACTGTAACACCTAGTCATTGTAAACTGAACTATGCAATCTTCATTTGTATTAAATTATACGATGGCATTCCTGCGTAATGTAATGTTATTTTCTGAAGCTATATGTATTAAAATAACACTTAAAATAGTTATATTTCAATATAGCAAATGTTAGTTTTAGCGAAAACTTTAGTAAAAATATCGTTATATTAATTATCTAGTTTAGTTACAATTCTTTACAATTTTAATTTTAATTGCCTTCTTGGCATAACGGTAGATATAATTAGTGAAAAAAGTGAATAGAAAACTTCATTATATTAATAAAAATAATATCTAATTTAATTACAACTCTTTACAAAATTTAAACTATTTGACAGCGCAACGGTAAGTCAAATTTGCGATGAATTAACTCGTTACTGGTTTAATTCTTATCGTTGTTTCATATAGTCTATCTGACAAGAATTCCAGCTGTCAGTAGACTTATAGGCAAGAATTCCAGCTGTCTGTAGACAGTTTCATTCTATAGATTTTCAACATATGTCATCGAGCCTAAATCTGAAGTTCCATCCTCATCATCCCGATACCTGGCGCGTTTTCTTAGGAATTTCATATCATACACAACCACTTTGTGGTATCAGCTTTCGTCGGAGGGTTTTCCGAACCGTTACGTTTTTCGTTTCATAAAAACGAGCATCTTCCTTTTTGAAAGGGCGGCAAAGCATCTCCAAGATCCCTGGTCTTGGTTATGTCCATGGGCGACGGTAAACACTTGCTGTATGCTCGTTTGCCCCCCTATAATATAAAAAAGAAACATTAATCGACGTTCATTACAATAGAAAATGAAAGAAAAGAAAAGTTAAATTACAATAATTTAAGATAACATCTTATAAAACGTCGAGTGGTAGAGAAAGTTTAATAACGAAAATCTTTTGCCAAGTTAATGCAACAGACTTCGAATCTAACGTACATACCTACAGTTGAAATTAAAATTCTTTCGCGGTTGGCGGGTATTTTCAATTTAAAAGATTTTGCATGCCACGTCTATTGTGTTTACTTGGCCACCCCAATGTACTTTTTATGTTTTTTATTGTCCTTATTTGATCTTAGTATTTTTTATACCTTAGGAAGGCTAGCGAGCATACAGTTCACCTATACTAAGCGAGTCCTGTTGACCATGGACACCTTCAAGATCAGTAGATCTAGAAGACGCGTTGCCAAACTTAAGGTCTTAACCATATTACGTAATTTATCATGTTCTGCTATTTATAGTTTTTACATTTGTAAATGTTTTAAGGTAAAATGGCTGAATCGATAAAAATAACAGAATTTTAATAAATACTGTTGTTTGCTATGACAATTGGAAAGAGTATTTAGGTCTTCAAACAAAAATATTAAAATGAAAGCTATTTTCACTTTACTCTGTTTTTCACTCATTTATATGCGTTTCCATCAAAAATGGCTGATTGAATTTAGTTTGGTTTTATCCATAATAAAAACTAGCTTTTATAAAGTTCACTTAAAAATTCATTTGTATCTGTGTGTAGTGAATTCGTGTTCATTCAAACATTTTTGTCTTAACTATATTAAGTGATTAATGTTCTTTTTTTAATAGTAAGATGGTTCATTAATTTTTTTCAACGATAATATCATCATCAATGTTTTTAGCCTCTTATCCCACTTGGTTGAGCAAAATACTTACTATACTTTTATACCGAGTAATAAGTGAATCCTGTCGCCGGTAGTCACCTCTAAAATCAGAACTTATTATCCGACCGCTGGGTTACATACCCCTTAAATTTTTTTGCCATTTTTTTGCGTCCCTCTATTCATTGTCATCTCAGTACTCATATCATACATTCCAATCTACGTGCAATCTGTCTACATTTTCTTCGGTTTTCCCCTAAGTCTATATTCACGCACAAACTTTAACTCGTTACATGGCTTACTTCCCTAACCTAACCTATCACTTCTTAACTTATCTGTCACATGACATTAAATATCTTATTTACTAATTTCTAAATTGTTACGGGCGTTTATGTTCTCTGAGTTACACAGCATTCAGATGCATATATAAAGAACGATTTTAAAAATTAATTATATTATATACCCTGTAGCCCTGTTTGGTCAGCTTCTTGGCAATAAAATCAAAATGACTGTATTGTCATACATATTGAGTAATATACTCATAGATATCACATATATGTTAAAATTTACTTCTAAGATGGGAATGTATTATTGGTTAGTTTGTAAAACATTGAGCTTATAAAAACGTATCTAAAATCAACTTTTCAAACGTGGAAATTCTTTATTCGCGTAATCTTGTTTGTTAAGAGGTAATTTGCGGGGAAAACTTTACCAACATCGCAAATAATTCTACTCTAAAAGTTCCTAATAACGTCACCCGCTAGATTCATTGCACCTTGCAGAAATTTTTAACTTCCCACAACTTGTAAGAGATGTTTGGCAAAGTTTTTAAATGGCATTAATCCTCGCATTAATGCTAAGTGTTCATTTAAACTTGGAACTTCTAGAGAAAGTCTAAGACCAGAAAATAAAGTAAAAATTAAAAACTTTAGTATAAGGAAGTTTTAAACTTAAGTTATTATTGAACATTATACAAATAAGTATGCAAGTGAATTTTGTGGCTGACAATCTTGTATTCGTATCAGTTCTCACATGATGTTAAACCGTAATAATTACTTTCTTTATTTTTTTTCTTGTTCTCGTATATAACATTGGTAATTTAAGAATATACTTAGAAGCTCTATCAATATAATATATTCTTCAAGATTGAAAACATATTTAGTACTCGATTTTTCGCTAGCGTCGATTTTGTCATCCACATCTAGTTGTCCTTCTTATAATTTATAGGTACTTTCATACCCTTGATAACAAATCAACAGCCACAAAAATAAGTTTCAAGCTGTTAGCTCTAAAATAACGATACTGCTATATACCTTCCCCCCTCTTCCGAACTTTTACAACCATTCTCAGGCTCTAGACTATCTGTGTATCAAATATCATTTAAATCAGTTCAGTAGTGTTGGTTCGAAAGCGCGACAGACACACATACAGAGTCACTAATGCATTCATAATAATAAAAAAAAAGAAAGAATAAGGAGTAGTATTTAAGGCTGAAAATCTATTTTCTTTATATAAAATAAAGACTTCATATGTAACGGAAACCAAAATTCGTAACTTCGAATATACGACCTTAGAGTCCTCTTTAGAGCCCGAAGAGTCCATCAAGGATTTTAATATACTAACTTAGATATTTATTAAAAGTAGTAAATAAGAAAAAAAATGTATGTAAAATGTAATAACGATCAATAGTTTTAATTTGCAAAATATCTTGAAGTGGATTCTTGTGAAGACAACGCTATAATGAAATTACAAAAGGGAACTTTATATTCTCAACTTTTAGGTCACGAAACGTAGTTGGAGTGTTTTATTAATTAAGTACGAAGTCTGTTACAAACATTTCAAGCATGTTAAAATTTTGGATGAAAAACATAGAAAGCTTATAAAAATTTTAGCCAATTATAATATCGAACGATATACTATGGATCACAGTAGCTTTCCATAGCTTTTTTATATCATCGTGCGACGAAAATAAAGCTTACTCAATTAAAGCTTAAGATCCAGTCACATGATAATATATATTAATTAATACACTGTCAGTCTATTTATTTTTATTTTGACCATTCAGAAATTTTGTTCGTCTAATAAACAATAAATATAACAAGTGCCGCACTGTGGATTTATCTGAGTAAATTTTATACGTTGACTATTTTTAGAGTCAATCATAAAATACGCCCAATTTACTATAATATTAGTTACACACAACTGAAAGTCTCGTCAAAATTAGTTTGGAAAATAGCTGGAATAAATACGTAGATAATTTTATTGAAAATGATTTTGTTAAAATGTATAAATTAATGTTCCATTGTATTCAGATCCAATTCGTAAGATTTTTATATTTTGAAACGAACGGTGTTTAACCCGCATATACTTTAATTTATCCCACCTTATTCATCTTGGAGGAGGAGTCTCTGACCATATACGTAATTAGATTGTTACGGGGAAGG
>JAOSYY010000016.1:7407375-7436538 GCA_025727935.1 Hebomoia glaucippe
CTACTTTTTAATTAAAATAATTCTAATAGAAACTAGAATTTAGCTCAAGTCTCATAATACCTTTTATAGTCATTTATTGAATACAATTGTTGTGTCTATAATTGTGATCAAGCGACCATAGTAATTCTATTTTTTCCTGTGGCTAATTTCATTTGCTCTTTACAAAGGGAAAATCGATAACATTGCTTCAGTATTCACATCACCCCGTTTCAATCTTTTAGAGAGTAGTGTTCGCCGTCTGGAAATAGAATAATTTCATTTTCCAACAAACTTTTGAGTGCTCACGGGGTAATATAACGTATCCTCGTAGGTACTTCGTAAAGGTTGCAATCAACTACAGTTGGATGCTGCATGTCGCAACTTTCCTCTCGGCAAATACTCGTAATCTGTCCTTTCGCCCATCCCAAGACTTCAATGAAATTTTGAAAGTTTTCCACAAGATTGATTCGAAATGTCTCGAAATTCTCATTGAACTTCCATGCTCGAATGCCGCGAAAGTTTTTAATGAAATCGGACATTGAATGAGCTTCGAAAGAATTTAATATTTCATTTCTTCAATGGAAATAGTGCATTTAGAATACGGAAATGGAAAATTTGCGCGATTGTTTAAATGCGCCACTTGCAGTTGACGTGGTTCGTTGTTAAAGACTGTAAAGACTGTCACGACAGTATTTCAATGAAAGAAACCATTTCATTTCTGTAGACAATAACTTGTTATATAAAACGGGGTCCATTCCGGAGGAATGCGCAGGTGCATTTGACTTAACAGAATTGACTTCGTTATTTCAAGATATTGTGAGAGCTGCCGACTGTTAAGGCCAATGAGAATTATATTCTTATTTTTATTACGTAGAAAAGTTTAAGTATGTCACATATAACATTATTTTATTTTATTTTTGTTATTCTAAAGGTTTATATGTCAGTACGCGATCAACATTTTTAAAATTCGCGTAAATATCGAAACAGACTTACTACATTAGAAGTACTCTCTTATTATTCTCTATTCAGACCGCAATGAAATTATTAGAAAAAAGATCAGTACTTACATTAACTCGTAATTTCGACGGAAAAATCGTATTTAATTGTCTTCAGCTCTCGTTCCACACAATATTGCTCTGAGAATAGAGACTTACGGCGCCGATTCACAATCACACCTGATTTATAGAGCTGAGAACACGACCGATGCACCCGTTGGTCCTTTAAAATTGCTCTAAAGGCTTTCAATTTGTACCCAACTTGTGCAAGGGTCAGCGCAGTTTGCTTTACTTCGATATTCTTTAGAATAGATGCTGTGGATATTAAAGTTTATAAGAATTTACAGACAATGTTACATGGACTATTTTTAGACATAGACATACATTATTAATGTTAGGACATACAATTTTAAATGAAGTTTTTCTTCGTTATTACGACTAGAGTTATTTTTTCTAGATATATGAAAACTTTAAATAATAATAACTCTTAAAATATTTTAATTTATTTAAATTCGATATATATTAACGTACTGCTATACTTTGAAATGAACCTGTACATTCTTACTGAGCACAAAGAGATTCACTGCAACGTATAGTAGGTACAAGCCTCCCCGAAGTAACTCCCATTACTTTCACTCGACCGTAAAGCATGTCATGTTCCTATGTTTGTTCCCATTTTCAATTTCAGAAAGTTTCTATAAATTTTAAAATCGTAGACAGGAAGTCAGATCGAAATCGCGCCGCTCAAGAGGAAATTGCTCATTCTCACGCGACCGCCTTACTCCGGGAATACTCTAATGGAAAAAGTTAAAAAAATATACAAAACTTCTTTTTATAACGTTGCCCTCGTTGAAATCATCGAGAATATAGCTCAGCTATCCGCCGCGAACGAGGAAACTTTCAATTTAAAATTCACCTGGGACTTTTAACTATCACGCAGGTTTATACCTACGTACGCCTCTGCTCTACAAATATTTTTGTTGCTAATCGAAAAATACATCGAATTCATTTTAATCTTGACTAAAATAAAGACTTACTCAATCATTTACCGGTTCTTTTACCATATAATCTGTGTATCTAAATAAACAAAATTACGTTTTTGGAATTACAATTTTTTTTATGACCGGACCGAATTCACTGAAATATGTAAGTAATAGTTTATATTAAATACATTTATTTTGTATTATCAACCCATTGTGTGGATTAAATAAAATAAAAATATAGATAGATTATATTTACTGTTTGTATAATAAAAACCTCATTTATAACTTTTATCTTTCTTTAATTTTGTTCTGGCTAATCTGCTAAACGGCGGGAGTCATTCTGACGCGACTTTCATTCGCAGATAAATTAATTTATTGATTTCAGCATTATGACCTTCATGGACGAAGTTTATTATAAAGAACACGAGTAATACCGTGGGATACGCTTAATTTACGTCAATAACTGTCACGAACACAATTCTAACAAATTTTTACGTTTTAAAATATGGACCCATCGCATTACGTGATGTATAAATAAAAAAAAATCAAACTATATGTCGCCTACTTGTGGGAGCTGATTGATTACATTGTTATCTATGGTATATGTAATAAAAAAGATAAACAATCTGTAGAAGAAAATATATACAAAAATTACTTTACGATATTGAACGATTCAAAAAATAATGTGACACATTGACAAAATTAAATTAAAATTATTAAAGTGATATTATAATTAGGAAAATCCATTTTATGATGTGACTCACGTCACTCTTATGTCACCTTCGTGACTATCAGCTAATACCTAACGTTTCTTAACCTTCTTACGTAACAAGAATTATCATCAATGGCTGATAAGTACGTATTGATCAACAAAGGTACGAATATTTATCTTAAAAACATTTTCTATAGCAAGGCATAGAAGACATATGAACAGACAGAAATGTGTTTGAATTTTGGTCATATTACATCAATTATGATTCACATTTGAAATAGGTCTAAATGTCATTTTGAACATCGAATTAGTTAATTACTAACCTATAAATTAATTGTTTCTTTAACTAATCTGACGTTTGACCAATTCATAACTATACTGACATTAATTCAGTCCTCGTATCGATTGCAAAAATTACGTCTACAATCTACATCGAACTTGAATTATTTACACAGAATTCCATAGAATCACGTTTTCACAAAGCATTGATTTTTATGCTATCACTCTGATAGTACAAGTGTATCTGATAAGATTATTGAACGTTCACTTCCCTTCAAAACAACGCGTTTCTCTGCGCTCAGTTGTTCAAAAACTGTTCCCGCTTATAGTTTCGTTGAAGATAACTCAAACACAATGTGGTGTGTATTTATTTACTTAATTCTTTATATACCTTTATAAACTAACATATATTAGTAATTATTATTGAAATTATCTATTTAATTAAGGTTAATGTACAATTACTAGGCTGAGCAAATA
The DNA here is from genome assembly GCA_025727935.1 of Hebomoia glaucippe. Taxonomy (NCBI): domain Eukaryota; kingdom Metazoa; phylum Arthropoda; class Insecta; order Lepidoptera; family Pieridae; genus Hebomoia; species Hebomoia glaucippe. The sequence goes on from JAOSYY010000016.1 coordinate 7,410,801, forward strand.
TTTACAAATTTTCGTAAATTTTTCTTGTAATTCTCGTAATTCGTACCAAACGACATCTTTGTTTGACCTTGTTCGATGTTGCCTAACAAACCTTTTACCTTTATGTAGTTCTCAATCAATAAAGCGTCTTTATGTACTAATAACATTCTACAGACTTTTTATCATAATATGTGTTCCTTTTCGTAGGGAATGTTGCTCTTAAAATTCGTAGTGATTTAGTAGTTAAATGTGAAGCGAAATTGTCTTTAAATCTATTTTCAAATCAGCTTTAAAGGACAGTTAACTGGAACGGTATAGATATAATGAATATAATATGAATTTACATTGCAAAACCTGTGTGAAGCGCGTCATACGCAGGCGTGAAACCGTTAGGTGTACTGACGCGGTCAAACCTTGGTTTGTTTAGCACGCGAGGCTTAGTTTCTCAATATTATAATACTAGCAATGTCCTGCGGTTTCACTCGTATCACAATATCTTTATACATTATAGCCTGGGTTATTCTCATGTATGAGCTGTATTTCTATAAGTTTCATTAAAATCCGCTCAGTAGTTTTCTGTGTATATAGTAGTTTTATATATATCACATATTTAAGATATCTCCGTAATAGATATAAATAATCTCCCAGCAGGTAACGTAGAAATAAGATAAAATAAGTAACTGATAATGCCTTGTGGTATTGAGAACTTATTTTTCAATATTTATTTTTTACTAATTATTAAGCGTGCTCAAGTATAGCTTCAAACTTGAATCAAATACTCAAGCTTTAAGCTACACTTAAGTATCGTAAGAATGTCAAATATAAAATAACCAGTGTTTAAACTAGATCCAATTATGAGTCAGAACCAAGAGTAGATAACAATTTGGCATATTTACTTTTGTCACGTATCTAAATTAAGTATTTAACTTTATAATTTCAGCGGCTTAGACGTGGAAACCAAACAGACATACTACCATAGTTTTAGATTTTTAAAGATACTACAGTTCAGCCCCGGTTCACCCGTTCCTAAATGTTTTTGAAACGTGGGAAGCGAGGGCTTAATTAAGATAAAAATTACTAAATCTTTTAAGTTGTAACCAATTAAACAGTGATTAATATTCATCAAAATCAGTTCAGTATTTATGCGTTACTCGATTTTATTCACGTACGTATACACAAAATTATCATCAATGTGTGGTGGATGTAATATTCGTATAAATAAAAAGCCATATTGGCATATCTTTCGTATACCAATCTGTGATGTAATAATCTATTATGACTAACTAGATTAAACATTTTCAAGAAACTACATGTCGATTACAATGTACTGATTACAGAAATAATGATAACGTGCCCTACCCATGTTCAATACTGTTAATTATTTTAAGCGTATACATGTAATAAAAGTGAAATTTCTTTTTCAGTTGCTGCGTTTGTAATCTCCTATGTAAAATCATCAGTGCGGTGTTTTCTTTACTCTTCCTTGTTGCAATAATATTACTCATATTATGGGGAGTCGGTGTACTTTTCACTTAACATACAAGAAGTAAGTATTATCTATCTTATAGCTAAGCCTTATCTATCCTTATTGACACGATACTTCATAGAATGATACATACTTCCGTAAGTTTTAAGCCACTAAAGAGGTTTATCTTCAAGTATTTTTAGTCTTTGAATGTCAGGACTGTAGATACATATGTATATTACAATAAAAATTTAATATCCTATTTAAAAAAAAGTGTGTGACAGAATGTTATTTTGCATAGACGCGAAGAAGGAGAGCTAAAATATAATATCCTTCATAATTAATATTATAACTGCGCAAGTTTGTAAGTATAGATGATAATTTCACTTTTACGCCAAAACCACTCAACAAATCTTGATGACACTTTATATGAATATAGCTCATACAGCGGTATAACACAGAGGCTATAATTTATAAAGATATAGTGACATGTAAAACAGCGGGAAACTACTAGTATGAAATGAATTAAGAGTTACGATTTAATTTTAATTAGCATTGTATTTTAATTTATAAGCATTGTAATTTATAAATAATCAAATTGTGCAAATAAACTTCTCTAAATTATTCTGTCCACCATACATAGTTTCCAAGTTTGTAATTTTAGTTAAAATGAATACATAATAGCATATTACACTTATAAGTAAAGAGCTTAATTTTATTCATATAACGTATGTATAGTATCTATGTTATTTTTAATTTCAGAAACCCTAAAACATTTAAATATAAGGATGAAACAACGGAAAGACGAAAAACAAATTTGTATTTATTTTTAATATTTTAAGTAATTATATAGTTCTAAGTTGACGACTCTCTCAAAGATGGCAAAACTTATTTCATACAAGGATGAATGAAGAATGGAGAATTTCTAGTTATATGCGGTGCTTGTGATTTAAGTAAAAAGGTTAAGCCTTCATTGTGTTATGGGCTGTCTATAAATGTCTCTAGCCGACGATAAATATATGTATTGTAAAGAGTTAGGATAATTTTTTCTTCTATTTTGTACTTAATAAATCTGTATTCAAACGTTTCTAAGCTATTTCTTATCTTCCTTCCTCTTCACAGCTGTCTCTTCATATTATGGGCTTTTAGCATTAGAAGATGTATGTAATAATATATCTATGTCTAATGATCTTAATTTAAAAATGGATTCTATTATTGTTATTATAAAAATTAACATATAACAGAATGCCATTAGCTGAGTCTAAATTATATTAGTCATAAGAAAGCATAGTATTTTTACAGTTACAATTTATTATAATAATGTAAGAAAAAACAATAAATTTTAAATTCTTTAAAGTATTTGTTGAAGTACTTTTTAATGAAGTAACTTACTTCAGGATTTATTAACAAAAAATTACTTAAAAAAATGTCAATTCTCAAGATTATTTAGACTAAGCAAATCTGTAAGGATTAAATTCACATTTAAATCAAAGTTAATTATTCTAGAATAAATCATGTGCTTTACTAATAAATATTAATCCTGTAAGATAAAAATTTATAAAGAAGATATTTTTTATCTTACATAAATTGTATTTATACTTATTTTGTGTCAAAAGAAACCCTCAAATACAACTTATCAGCCAACTTTAATAAAGAATTATTGTTGATCTAAATAGGTTCTTTTGAGCACAGATATGACTAAAGATTATGGGCTATGTCAGAAAGGAGAACTTAAATAAAAATGTGACAGAGATTTGTCATATCTTATATTTATCTAGAGACGAATATTTAGAATTTTGGACAATTAAAAGTCATTACAGAAGATTTAGAAAGATTTCAAGCGTTCATTATACGCCTAATATCATATTTATGTAGAATACTTAAAGTATTACAGCAACCTTGAAGAACAAGATAGTTTTAGTATCCTACAGCGAACATACAATATTTCTTTAATGAAATACAATCTGAACAGTCCCCGGCTTATTTTCCTTTGGAACAACGCTGCAAACGAATTCCGTTTCTAATGATCCAACTGGTGCTTTTTGGTGTCATTTTGTAAAGAAACATATTTATCAAAATGGTACTTCACCACGAATCAACCTAACCTTCTAAGCTAATCACAATCAAGTAATTATTATACCTTTGCCAGGTGTGGAAAATTCCTGGAATGAGTTACATATCATAAGACTTTTACTACAAAAAAGCTATGTGGTAAGTATATCTGAATGAATGTTTACTCACAAATTTTAACTTATTCACGAATAGTGATCTTTTCAATTTATTAGTTCAATTAGATTTTTCTGCTAAGCTTATATAGGAAACCCAAAATGATTTCACTTGGATTAGAAGTATTGCATTTGATATTTTTGTTATAAACGTAAACTTTTACAATTTCAGTCATATTTCTTGGGTTCGTTGGACGAGTTTAGTAGTTGCTTACATTCTTTGGTTTTTGTTTCTTGTTGCGGTTTTCTCCTGCCTTTTTTTGGATTGCTCCAGAGGATTTCCTTTGTGAGTTACCATATCTCAAGTTTGTTTGTAGTAGCTCCGAAATAAATGAACCGATTTTAATGCGATATTTGGGTACCATTTTTTAAATATGATAAACTCTGTCTTCACTTTCTAAGGCCTTAAGGCTTCAAAAGTCTGAAAACTATAAGTCTAAATCTTGCGGATGTCCATGGAAGAGTGATAATCACTTGCAATCGGGGGTATCGTTTGCACGTTTACCCCCTTTAACATAAAAACACATGCATATTAATTAATTAACGCTTTACTTAAATTACTTCAGCGCTTACAAATTGTTTACATTTTCTAGTACCCAAAATACAGCTTTGATGTTTAGTCACTAATAGCCAATAGCCAAGCGTTTAAAATGGAAAAAAGTCTTCTTCCATTAAAAGTATTATGTTATTTTCAGCCATTTCTTACATTATCTATGACAAACAACAAGAAAGTATCGAGACATCATCAAGAAATTAACGTCAGCCACGTCTTTATAAAGAATAAATTCATGACTAAAAATTTATAAATATAGGTTAATTTGTAATAATTCTTATACAATCAACTTAGTAAATATATAGTTAATTTAATTATTCTATTATTTATAAACTGGTAATAAATAAAATAAACTATATTAGTGTTACCTAATAATTGGGCGCCACGATTTAGGGGCCCCACGGGCTAAGGGCCCCGCGCGCCAATGATTTCGTAAAGCAAATAACCGTAACAAAAGCAAAGCATGCGGCCCATTGATAAAATTTGCCCCAGGCCTCTAACTCGCTTAATCTGGCACTGGTGTCATCTGCTATAATAATTGAGTTTTTGTTACTTATTCAAAGTAAAAAACTTAAATGGTAAATGTTAAACATAAGATGTAAAAAATTCCAAGTCTCCCAACGCAATTCTTTCACAACAGAAACTTGTAAAATCTCTTGAAAAATCAAGTCCGTTATTTTCGTGTCTTTAGAGGCACTTATTCATAACCTATATTATTAAGTGTTATCTGCTTAATAACATGTAATTAAGTATACTTCCTAACGTTATCAGTATTAGATTGTAGACATCGTTATTTTTATAATAATTGACTACACACTCGCATAGCACCATAATTAGAAATTCATTATTATTTCAATTACTAAGTAAATTGAAACAGTTGATCTAAGCATAATGTATTTTAATTAATATTATTTCTTCGTAAGGTAACATTATAAGGTACTAGCTTCTGCCAGTGGCTTCGCTCGCTTCACTTTTTACACCTTGGATTACATTATTGGACTTTTAGTAAGAATTCCTATTTTTTTTGAAAATATAATAAAGCTCATAGCCTTCCTCTATAAATGTACTATCCAAAACTGAAATAATTTTTCAAATCGGACCAGGGCTTCCTAAGATTAGCGTGTTCAAACAGACAAACTCTTCAGCTTCATAATATTAATATAGAGTACTTCCAGAGTTTAGACAGAAAAAACATTTTTCGAAATATTACAATTAACATGTATTGTATTCATAATTAAACGTCTTATACTTTGAAATGTATAGCTATAAAAATAGTAACGATATGAAAATTAATTTATTATACAATACTAAATACAGGGGTGTGTACTTTCAAGTTAATTGATTTTGTTAATCTTCGTTACGCGTCAAAGTTATATTGTTTGAGTTTCATCATACCCTCCGATCGTGTTTACAGCTCCAGCCATGTTTTTCCTGAGTGATTATAAATTACCATATTACAACAAACATGCAGTGAACTCAAAGATATTTACTGTACTTTTAAATAATTTCTGCCCTCCACCAACGCTCCCTACATCTTCAGTAGCGCACGCATCAAAACCTCTTGTATATTTTTCTAAAATCTTCGGAATGCAAAATATTCGTTACAATTCAAGTAATGCGGAAAAAATATCAATTTTAAATAAATTTTACTGTGTATTTATTCTGGGCATACTAACATGTATAATCGTTTTTGTACCACCCCTTAGCTGGAAAGAAACACAATCTGATCTACCTCTAAATATACTAACAAGATTATTTGGAGTGCTACAAACTTTTGAAATATTCTATTACGTGTTTATTGTATCTTTTGGGAACAAAGATTATTACTGGTACCTATATAAAACGCTAAATAGTTTAGACAATCATTACGAAAAGCGTGAAAAGGTGTTTCGTGCGCGGAGGTGTCTTGCAATTTTCTTAATGTTGACACCACCTTTTTTGGTTTCTTTCACTCTGTTTTTACGTAAGTTCACCATCCACAATGTTGTGTCACAAATAACATTTTTCATTATTATGCTCCAGGGAGTCAATTTTGTGTACTTTATCGTTAACATATTTATAGAAGTTTTAATCTTCAAGACTCTTGTTGTCACAAAAATCTATGAGAGTATTCCTTCTGAGGGTCTAAAACACAACTGTTTTACAAATGTTTTTATTGTAAGTAAATATAAGGCGATAATAATATATTATTATTAATTGTAATGATCATTTAGTGTTATTACAATGTTAATTGATTTCAGAACAAAATTTTAGGATTACAATCTTCTCAACGTTTTTATTGCTGGTTTGAAATCATGCAAATTTATGATAAAATTGCTGATTGTGTTTACATCTTCAACAAGATATATGCAGGGCAGGTGAGACAAGATCTTTTTTACATAAAGAGGTCACATTAAAACCTTAAAGGTACTAGAACAAAATATTACCAATAGGAAATAAGACTCGATCGATTTCCTTCACAATCAAGGTTATCTGGATACATTGCAATTTAACTAATTTAAAAAATAATAATACTAGATTATATTATTAAATTATTACCGCAAACATATTATTTAATTTTCTACAAGTATCTTATCATACTATTTGAATATTTCCTTTGCAGATTCTCATAATGTTTGAAGCTTGGTTATTGACTACAGTTTTAGTTTTGTGTCGGTCTTTATCACCATCAATGAAGGTAAATGCAATTAATTACCCATTTGAAATTATTTATATATGGTAAAACAATCATACAAGACCTTCTAAAATTCTTTTTATTTTGGTCATAGAATGTCAGAATAATCGCATAGGTTTCGTGGTAACATACATATATATAATAAATGCACTGGTGTCTGTAGAGATAGGCAACTATGGCTTTCCATTTACTTCGATCCTGACAAACCCCTTTCACTTTATTTACTACCAATGCCATTATAGTATCTATACCACTAAGCTAAGTTTAGAATTAGATTCGGAGCATCAAAATATAAATATGTATATAATGTAAGTTTAAAGAGGAAACTACAGCTTGCCTATTTGTTAAAAACCTAATTGGGTAAGTATAATTCTTTCAGAACAATAACGTGAAATGGAGTGATGCATTTTATTACTTTTTTCTGAACATACGTCCGTTTTTCTTAACGAAAATGAGCGACTTTTTCATTGAAATTAGACAAAAGATACTGTCTGTCCTTATTCATTTACTGATACAGACCAATGGTACGTATTTTTTGGTTTAAGATAATTATAATCAACTATTTATTGTTTGATGACTGATAAACTCAGCCTCATACTCTGCAAATATTTTATAATAGACAGTCCACCATATAGGAGAGTGGCGTAAGCGGTGATTTTTGAACTTAATAGAGGGCGTTAGTTACATGTAAACTAAGCCACTTTGCATACTGTACCGTAATTTTATATAATAACCGACTGAGCATAAAAAAAGGATATCGATTATAAAATGCTGAATTGTCAAAAATCTGACCCATAAATAGGCGACTATCCGTTAATATGTATTATAAAGTTGTTAATCTACACTGTTTTCCCAGGTAACCATTATCAAAAGCAAGTACAAACAATGATTCATCTGGTGCAAGCTAGGAAATTGGAGCTGTCAGTCATCATCACTACAGTCAAAATGCCAATCATGATGGCTTTTTTCGGAAAAATTATCTCCTATAGCGTTTTGATGATACAATACTTCTATATTAATAATATTTAAAAATAATCCCGTTGTTTCAATCAAAATTGTTATACGTATAATGTGTCAGAATATAGTAAGAGCTTTGTACGTAATAGTTTCTAAAACACGGTATATTTATATAAATAAAATGAATACGTCTGTTTATTTCAAAAAATTAACGAAGTTATAACTCAAAGGCGGCTCTTAGACTTCTGATAATCACTATCAAGGTGAACAACATACTGGATTACTACTTCATTTTATAAAAGATAATCTCATGCCTCTTTGCTATCTCAGAAGTGTAATTATTACGGTAAATTTAATATTTTCTAAAAAAAAAACAAATTTTTGTATCTCTGTTGATTTAAGGCAACGATATCATATTTTACTTGAAAAACATTCTTATTGTTGGTCCAATCTAAGAAAAAGTTCTTTATGAAAATGAGAGTGATATTAGTACTGGCACGTAGAAAAAATATCTGAAAATATTCCAAGATATACAGGAACTGTCAGAGAAATAATGAGTATATTATTGCTAAGCTGTAAAATATACGACATTCCGTAATCACTTTGTCTGTAAATAATTACTTTTCACTAGAATTACCAGATTCGATCATCAATATCAGTATCTACAATATTTTCGATAAAAAGAGCTTTAACGAATGTAATGGTGTAAGTCATTAATTTAATATTATTAAAACCATTTTTTTTTTAATATTACACGTCAAATGCAGAATATTTTATGATTTTTGTTATTTAATTAATATAAATTAAGTTATTCACACATTTCGAATAACAACATTTACAAATGTAAAGCGTTATTTCCGGAAAAGGCAGTGATTTTCACAATTCTAAACTGTGCCTTTCTGATCGAACAATTATTTGTAAACTTAGACCTTTAAGGCCTTGAAATTTAAATACATAGTCTGAAATCACTTTGAAAGAATTTTCTAATCATTTTTCAGTTGGGATTTTCGCTTTGCAGTTGCTCTCTGTATGTGCGTTTCATTTACATTTCCCTTAATGATTGTAATAACAGGATGTATTTTAAGGGTTAATCATATAGACTGTATCAGGGAGATTACGTATTGCAAAAGGTAAGCCAAATATATTGCATTTTCTTTATAAAGATGTTTTATTTTTTTGAAAATGTGTATTGTTTTTAGTAACGTGAATTGGATGTAGGGTCGTAAGCAGTGCCTAACAACATAAATATTATTATATCGTGTCTCATAACGTTTTAATACATTAACATAAATGATAATATCGAGATATTTTTTAAATATGCATCAATTTCTATGTCTAAAAATATCCGCTTTTAAGAATGTACAACATGGTATTAAATGCTTTTCCTTCACGTATAATATTGGGAGTTCCTTTGCATAAACGGTTTAATTTAACCTCTAACCATTTCAGGAGAGTCACGCCCGTTACTTTACAGAACTATGATCGTTCTGGAACTGAATTCACCACTCCAATGCTGATTTATCGATTTCAAGACAAATATCAGTAAAATGGTTTTATTACATGAACTATATTATGAAAATTCATTCACCTACAGGATTTAAAAGAGATTCTCAATGGTTCTCAACATTTCAATTAGACAATTTGAAATTAAATAATTAAGTCAAAAAACTGAAACATTGTGATTCATGATGAGGCGGCCTAGTAAAAAACAAAAATTTAAAAATCAACCTACATATAGTTTGTATAGATAGATATTGTGTACTATGCCTTCTCGATAATATAAATTCATATAGGTACGTGAAGTAGCAAATGAAATTACAGTTATGCGGTATTAAATTTCAAGAGATGTCCATAACAGTATTCGTAGTATGAACTTAATATGATACGAGAATTCACGTTGTATAAAAGATATACGAGAATAAAATCCTCTAACTTTCCATTCTACAACAAAATGTGATTAGACAAATTACGTACTTAGGTACACAACCTAACTTCAACGACTAGTAATAAAAATTGATTTATTCAATGTGACGACACAGAGTTGTAAGTTTTTATATTATTTAATTATTGCTGTTGCTTTAATTATTATCTAAACACCAAAAACATGCCTTCAATAAATCGAAATAAGAATTTTTAGAGGGACATTCTTAAATAGACATAGAACAAATCGAGAATGTATCATATTTAAAGAAATTACCATCTAACATAGTTATGTACATATTTCGTGATTTTATATAGACTACTTGTTCAATAAAATTTAAAAGTACCTAAATTGCTAAGAGACATTTGTTTTTCAAATTCTGTTTCCGTAATACTTTTAATTGTAGGTAATTATTTTATACTTATAAGTAATTACACTAAAAATATATATTTATTGAGTGATTCGTGTTTCCAATACTTTTTCATTTTTATAGGTAGTTTCAGATGTCTCTGATTCATAGATGAATTGCCTTTTATTGAAATACTGAATCATAAATATAATTATATCTACCAATTAAAACTAGTAAGCCACGTCAGTAACTTAAAGGCCGTCTTTGTAAACAACTGCAACTGCACATTTACGTTTGACATTTGATAAATTTGACCAATGGCCATCCAGAAACGAGTGACGCATTCTATAGAAATTTCCTTAAGCTTTATTGCCATTGGATAATACAGAGTATTAACAAGCGCAATCGTACGGTTGTAATTTTAAACAGCCTGAACACAGCAGAATACCAAATAAAAGTCATTACAAACAGCAATAAAACATAAACGCCACAGGAAGGTCCATTTGTCAGTCTATATTATTACTGATAGTGTCCTGTTGTCGGTGTTTCGCGATTCTTCACTTTTAACTAGTATATTAAATATCTATGGACACTAGAGTCCGGTGTCTTACATAATACATTGCATTGCGACACAGTCTAGTGTTATATTAGTCTTTACTTGCTCTATTCTCTATTGTTGTATGAATACGTGCAAAAACAAAATCTAAGGTTACGCGGCTTTAGAAATTAGCCGACCATTATTATCTAGTGATTTAATAATAGGAACTGTAAACCTTTAATCATGTCTGGATGTAAGTATTGTATTGAAATGTTTAACACCGTCGACTTTTTTCGTAATAAAACTTGAAAAGTAATGAGTCAGGAACTGTTTATTTCTGTGATTGGAAAGAATAGTATTTGTAGGATTCAATTGTATTTTTGTAGAATATAGAGTAATATTAATTATTGCATCACATTACAGATCCTTACGGCAATCCACAATTTCCTCAGCAGCCGAACCCGATTTACCCTCAGATTTATAATCCATCGGCAGCTCCGCCTCCCGGGCAACCGGGACAACCAATGATGCCCGGGTATCAAACACAGTATCCATATCAGCCAGGCTTTGCAGTACAGCCTGGACAGGGTGTCGGACAGTTTCAAGCCGGAATGCCACCATCGGCAATGTCGTATCCGAATGTTGCTCCAACTGCTCCATCTTATGGTTATCCGGGCCTCCCAAATGTCACCCCTCAACAGCCATTTATGTGTAAGTATTTCATATATTTTTTTTGTAATTGTATATCTCATATATCTGATGGAAAATAATGTGATATTGGTAAGACAGTAGAAAATATCTATAAATCAAGCCTAGAGCTAAGCTGAGTCTAGATATAGACTACCAAATGGGGAGTATAAGACAATTATATAATGTAACTACATTTTAAAATCTATTGAAGTGAAAAATAAAATCTATAGTTAACATATAGAAAATTTGAAACAAGAGAAGTGCCTTAAATTATCTGTAATATCTTACAGCCACTATAGAATGGATACCATCAAACCTACAAATGGCCCAAACATTGAGCAACCGAGCAGTAGTTGCGGGATATGAAGGCTACGATCAAAGCCCTCTCTGGGTGATCAGAGCTAGATATGAGGGTGATCTTTTACCAGGTAAACTTGCCATCAAACATCATGCTGCTTATGTACCTTGGGATGGAAAGGAAAATCCCGTGCAAAACTTTGAGGTAAATATAAAAGTTTAGCTCATAATATTTAAGTAGAATGTCTTTAGTATATTAACTCTTGTCTATTATCATTTGGTTAATGGTTTTTAGTTAACATTATTAATAATTTGTAGGTACATTTGGTAATTACAAAAATTGTTGTTGAGAATTTGTTGTTACACTGCAAAATAGTTTATATATATCAAAGTTTTCAATAGTTATGCCAAAAACATATAAATTTTAACAGCATATATTACAAGTAACATAAACAGTATTATATAAGATATAAAAAATTAAGTCTAAAATGTCCTAATATACTTCATTAGGACAAATATACTATAAACACTATGTTTATATACTGATCAGTTATCCTCAGTTTGGGAATATGAATGTTTTTTTAAATTTTGTATCTTCAAGATTCCATTTTTTTGCCTATAAATACAAAGCATAATATTGTCACATGACAGTCATAATCAGGATAATATTAAAATTGTGTGTGTCATAAAAAAATTAAAGAATGAATCACTATAGAGTGTTTATTAAAAATAAATGATGCAACTTTCAATGACTCAATGTAATGTTTCACAGTTAATTACAGTGATAAGTCTTAATGTGCTCTAATTAGAATTTAGATCTACTGTTATCAGTAGCCAGTGATAATGTTTGTAACATTCATTTCAAATAACTTTTCATTCCCTTTATGAATTGTAGAGTTAATTAAATAAGGCTGATGTTAATATTTTAATGAAATATTTCTTCATTCCCTACCTCCTTTCAGAATATGCTTTTCCATCTTATTTTTCTTACCAACCGTCGCTTCTTTTAGTCATCTTTTTACCTTAGTGATATTTAAATGTATATTATATTGTAAATATAAAGATAAAAGAAACAAGAATATTTTGAAGAGAGCAACAATATCAATTTTAACTCTTTGAAATACTTTTGAATCTCTCCACTAATTACCTTTACAACCCCTTAGTGTTTCTTATTTTCTACTGTATTTTAGTTGTATTAAAGAAAAAAGAACGGTTTTATTGATATTCAAAATGGATATATAAATTTTGTTTACACAAACATAGCCCCATTTATATATTTTATCAACACACTATGTAATAGAAAACTGACTGATGTTCAAAAAGTTTATCAAAGGAATTAAAAGTCTGTAATGAGACATTAACTTACGGCAGAGAATAATTAAATAGTGAGATGAGTATTAGAACAAGGACCCATTTATTATAATTGAATTTTAAAAATTCCAGGTATGCTGTGCCCCTGCTGATAGAGTTCGTTGGGTGGAGAGTAGAGATGGAGTTGTACCTCCTAATGCGATTGTGGCTGGCAATACAGCTGCCGGTGAGCCACTGTATGTTGGCAGAGCTAGGGAGCAAGGCTCGCTTACCCCGGGGAAGGTAATTTTAATTTCTGTCTTATCTAAAACGGTCTCCTGTATTTATTATAATTTGAGCTGAATTTTAACCTACCTATCAACCATTTAATGCTTAGTATTAAATTTCCTAATTTAAACTCGTTAGTAGATCTACAGATGTTTCAATACCATGGTGCATAGTAAGTTGTTATCTATGAAATGAAACCTTTTTTTTTAAAGATTTTGGTGGTAAATGATTGTATAAGAATTTTTAGAGCTTTTATTTAAAACAAAACTAGAATAGCAATATTAAATGCACTTTGAATAGCATATTAAGTAGAGAGGCTTTTTTATGAAAATCTTTTTGTTTGTCTATATTGTAAAGTCTTAGGAAATTGGAGAGGTTTTGCAAATTTGAACCTTTATTAACATTCTTCCTCAGGTCTAACTAAGGTTTATTTTAGTAATTTATGTAGTTGGATTTATGGGGATATAAAAAGTGTTTTATATATTTTCAGGTGCATCCCAGCCACAAGACTCTGTATATATCTTTCGGCGGCAAAGAGATAGCACACAAGGTGTATGAAATACTTTGCACTGTTTGAAGGTCTATTTTTAAATTTTTCTCAAATTTATTCCTTATTTATAAGTATATTAAATGGTGTTAGGGTTTGGCAAAGGTCACAAATCTGTCTCTGTGTGCCAAGTAATATTAAGTTGTTTATGATCTGTTAGCTAATATCCGAACAAACTAAATTTATAGCACGATTAAAGTATTAAATTTGTCTGACAAATATCCAATACCAACTCAAGAAATACATAATGCTTGGTTCAATTTTTTATTAATGAAAGATAATCCATTATGGCCATTGATAATAGTATCAATGGCCATTATAGATTATCTTTCATTAATAAATATAGATTTAGTACTTTTGTTTGGGTAATCTACACTTTCTGTTTTAAGTTTTGGCAATAAGGCTGCATTATTTCAGGGCTATGTTATTTTGTGGATTTTTCGTTTCTCCTGGCCCTTTCTAGTAATATTTTCCTATATTCGATTTTTTAAGTAAAATATAAGGCCTTATACACAATGTTTAATTCAATTTTTTTTAATTATACTATTAAGTTTAAGAGAAAAGGAATCTAAACAAGATTGTTGTAATGAGACTGTTATTAAAGTATTTTTATTATTATACTTTTTGGAATGGGATTGTTTATCTTAAAGAAATAAAATTTTATAATTTTAATTGTATTTTTATAAAACATTGAAATCACGCAATTGACTAAATTGAAATGAATATTTTCTAACCTAGTCGCCTGTGATGGCTTCATATGACATAATTGTAATAGTGCATGTTACTGAAGATCATATATTATTATAAGAATACTATGTCTCAAGCTAGTCCATGTAATACAACAATAAAATTACATTAAAATCAGTCGAGCGGTTTCAGAGATTAAAATAAAAAAAACTTAGTTACGGGAGAATTATCGAATCGGCCTGTGTATTAGTATCCAAAATATAAATTGAGATAAAAAATATCCTATTTAGTAAATAGGACTAAATTACATAATTTAGTCATGATTTACGTATTTAGTAGGTTTTAATGTTGTGACATGAATTTTTGTATATGAGATAGTATGAGCTCGGCATTGACTACTTTTTCCACATGAAGTCTAAAAGTTATGTCTGGGGCTTAAAAATTACAATTTTGGAGGCAAATTACATTTATTAATCAAAATGAAAGAACGTTTAATAGTATGATTACTTTAATTAAGAATAAGTACATTAATTATATAATAATTAACTAATATCAATTTACTTCACTACATCGCATAGAATCGTATTCCTAGAGTTAACTAGTTTCAATCTTTAAACATTGTCAAAATGTCGGAACTTAATAGGAAAATTCGATTGCCATGTCTCATAACTAGATTCAAACATACGTAGTTTTAGAATACGAGTCTACGTTATATAGATAATATAGCTATTTCATTACTATTTTCAATTTTTTACGGTTTCTCTTCTAAACTGGAAAAATAGGATTATTTGAACTGTATTTCAATGAACAGTCTATGAATATTCCATCTCTAAGACCGTATTCATTAAATCAAAGTAAATTTGTCTATTTATAAAAGCTATAAAAGTCTTGCGGAAATGCTATTAAAACATAATTTGTGCGTTTGTTTGTGTGTATAAAAAGGAATAATTTCAACAAATTTTATATGTTATAATATAATCCTTTGAGGATCACACTATAAAAATACTGTTTCATAATAGTTTGTCAATTGCTTAAGTACTAATAAGTATACTAATTATCACTTCATTGTTCTAAGATTAAATTAATACTACGATATGACAGATTTTAGATCGAGCGAACCCTTTCAAAGTTCAATCATGACGGCTACGGTTAATGTTTGATAAAGTTATTTTGAAAAATACTTTTAAGATTTTTAATAATATCACATAAGCTTAGTAGAAAGTAGAACTTTTAAAGAAATAAAGAAAACAGGTACATACTTTATACCGAGCGGGTTAGTTCGGAACAACTTCTGTGGTAAAGACCAAAGAGTTATATCTATAAGTGTCTATTCGTATGCCCACACTTTAGTACTCTACGGCTTACCAGATTTTGATAAATGGTACTTATCGTCTTGATAGCCCGGATGAAATTAGATTCATTCTTAAAAATCGAAATGGTTGATTTTATTGGCTTTAATTCGATTTTTTTTTAAGACAGCTGGAATAGGTTTGACAAGCGAATTTGAAAATTATATGTTGTTCATAATAGAGTTAAAAAAACAGTGGTTGTTTTTAGTTGTACCTATAATGTATTAATAATTTAAACAGTATTTTTTTTTAAATTTTGAAGATACACTGAAACTTTGAAAATATACTTAACACATATGAAGGGTGTCGCCACTATCGTTTCAGTGTTATTTTAAATATTTAGTGATAACGTGTATTTGACCAATAATGAGGCCCATACATTTCATTGATGTCACAAAAACACGTCTTAGATTTTAAATTAAACTTATGCGCTTGTTTAAATCACCACAGTTTAAAGTTAAAGCAACTTTGTCATAGAAGAAGTACTTATAAATATTTTGTCATTTTTTAACTAAATAAATATATATCACAGTATTACCCACACTAATATTATAAGTGCATTTAATGCACCCTACAGTTTACTAGTGCATACCATACTTTGAGTAAACCCGATTTCGATTTGAGATTGAGTGGCAACATCTGAATTTTCTACAACCGGGTTGCCAGATTCAATTTTATCTTTCACATGTTTCTCATCGTTTTCGAATGCCTTGTTTTCTTGACCATTTTTTTCACATTTCTCATTATTTTTAGCCTCTTTTTCTTTATTATTAACTGCATTTTCACTCGCCACATACTTTTTGTTTGCCAAATACAACCATCTGCAAAATTTTAAGAAAACACGTTCGACTAAAGACGATATTTTATGTCAATACAAACGTCGAAATCGGCAAACTGTTTCGGAGGTTAGCCGCAACAAACAGACTGTCTAATTTGTATTTAAATAAGGAAAATAAAATCTACAAATACTTACAAAAATATAAGTACTGCGGGCACAGTAAGTCCACCTCCTAACAAGAAGAATGCTCCTGGGAATGTTTTAATAGTTGCAGTATAAACAGACGTGTACATTGGTGCGTATACTAAAGGCATCATAGCCTCAGCGACACCGAAGAAAGAATTCACTTTACCTGAAATAAAGGTAGTTTATAAATGGAGTGAAAGCGCCAAATTTAATTGCATTGTCTTAGACGGTTTTCTTTTAATCTTAAAGATTAAATACTTTTTCTTTAATGGTTCTGAATAATTTAACCTTTGACGCAAAAAATAAGCTTATTAGTTTCCCCTTTCTGGCATTGTGGGTACTTAGCTTATGTGCCAATTTTGTTGCGGTTTATATAAAGCTGACATGACCGAGGTGGCATGTAGCGATAATCTAGAATCTATTCAAGCTGTGATAATCTACCGTTAAGGATTATTTAAAATGCAATATTATAATATATATCAATTATTACATGTGTAAAATTTAAGTGATAGGAGAGTTCAGAAAGTATGTACATAATACAATGCAATTAACATAATTTTATGATCTCTGAAGGAAGAGAGTAGTTAGTAAACTTGAATCATAAAAATCTTGCTCACCCAATTCATCTTTATCTACCAACTTTGAAACCATAGATCTCATTGCTATAAACGAAGTTCCATTGAGAATCTCGATAAGCGGAGCTAAAAAATGTTTTATATTATTATAAATTTAAAGTTTTTATCATTATAAAAACATCAATTAGTTTTTTTATGTTACGATTCACGTTAAAATTCTAACTCTGAGTCAGTCTATTAGCATAAATATACTTTTTGTATTGACTTACCTATGTAAATGTGCCAAGTTTTCGTAGCAAATGCATACATAAATCCAGATAAGATTTTACTGGTGCACGATATCACACCAATGATTGCGTCATCAAATTTTAGAATGTGGCTAAAGACTCCGACCGAGAAGAGAGTACCTAAAAACAGAGTGACATCTTGTATACATTGTTCAAGGTGCATATATTATGAGTAAGGTATATTAGGTGTAGACTAAACAATTCAGTATATTTATTATTTTGTATATAAACTTCTATTCATTGACTTGCGTTCATTAATGTTTAAGACAATTTGTAGCCAGTTCTTCCCAGAGCCGGTTCGTGAGTAGACTCTAAACTACTTAAGAACTCACCTACATATTGAATTAATTGGCAACCTTATGATTGGATTTTTTATTAAAGTTGATTTCAGGTATAATGGAGCTGGGCACTTGAGTCCCAGGAGGAGAAAACAAAGGTATTTTTCAGGGCTCTGAATTCTAGCCCAAAATGTCCGTATATAGATCCCCATTACATACCACCCAAGGAATATAAGCTTTAATTAATACAATAAACGAATGAATAAAGTCAGAAAAAATAGAGGACTCATTCAAACTTGTTATTCTTATAATTTAAATGGATTGTTTTGAACGTCGTTTAGGCTAAAAGTAATATATATAGTATCGAATATATATTTACCCACTAATGAAGTACACATGGCATAAGTAGAGAACATGCTGAAGTCCACCTCATTCCAATTGAATCGGTACCTCGTGAAAAGATACATTACTGACATTTCGCCTGAAATAATCGTTTTTTATATATTTTCTGAATAAGCACTGAAAATATAGGCACAACGGTTATTAAGGTATCTTGCGGTTAATATTTTCCTATATACTTCAAACTCACGTGAATCTTAAGCGTTATACGTAAAATTCAAGGTTGTTTTCATTGTTAGATGTTTTATAACTAATAAAAAATTGTATGAAAAAAAAATCATTTGCTAAATTATCTTAAATCCCACGTGAATCTACAACTTACCGTATTTTACTCATGAACGATGACGTTTTATGTCTAAAAGAAGCCTACATAATAGCCCATTACTTCTTAATGTAAATGAATAATTTGTTACAAAACAATCGGTAGTTATGCCTAAAGTAATGTTATTGACATGCCGATTAAATATATTGGACATGTATCCTGGTCGTCTAAATCAACTATTAATGTCCCGCGGTTCCACCTGAGTGAAATTCGTATAACTATGAAAGTGTTTTTGTAATTAGTATATGCAATGTTTCTGCAAAGTTAGGACGGTATAATAAGCTATTCTCTTTGCCATAAACAATTGGTTTGCATTAGTTGCTATATGCATACTATTTCATTTATCTCTATATCAAAATTTAACAAAACTTATTCAGCGATTTAGGTGGAAATCTTAATAAACCAAATCATAATATAGACGCAATATTAGTTATAATACAAATTTGGACGTTGTTAATATTTCAAAAATTACTTATTAACTACAACTATTAGAAGCAACTCGTTTGACTTAGCGAAAGATTTTTTTACACCCAAACGGACGCGTTAAAACTACTTTGTTTGTCTTTTTCAGGAATGTGATACTTTGTTGTTTTGCGAAAACTTTACAATATTTACACGATGATTTCAATAGACTTCACTACTTCACTGCAGTTCTTTGAGTTAACTGAGTGCGTCATATGAACATTTTTAACCGCGAACAATGTGTATAAAAGCAACAAGCACTGGCCCATCAGTCGGCGGAAGCTACGGACCACTGCGTCTGACGTCACTTTGTTAACGATCAACCAAACATCCGATTGGCCATTCATAACATTAAATGAATGACACATATTCAGGATACGCGTTGTGATTATAATAATACTCATTATTGAACGCAGTACGAATTATTTATTAATCCAATTGACTAGATAGTTATTACGTTTCTAATGAAATAAGTACAGAGGTATTGAATAATAATCGAAACGAGTATCTTTCAGGATTTTATTGTATATCCGTCTTCATATTAATTATATAATCTAGATTCTTTTATGTTTCTTCAAATTAGGCATCAACAGAATGCCAAATCTCTTTTCAAAATTGGCTAATAAACGGAAAGGTTGCTTTTAAACAAATACTAGTTATAATCCATTAAACCATTTCTCCAATGTTAATTTTAGCCAATATGACAACATTGCGAATTGTGTAAAAACTTGCGTTGCTTGAATAGATTGTGACGCAAGTCAAGTCTAGAATTCAGGCCTAAGTAATACTTGCACCATCAACGACATTGTCCAACTGTGTTTGATTTACAAATAGTTCTAGCTTCAAAGAGAATTGTAATTAAAAACTTACCATAAATAGGTCCAATCACGACACAGAGCACCACGACTAACATAATGACCCGTAAGCGCCTCTTGTTTGGTCCACGTTTGAACGCAACCATCATTGTATCTTTTACATAGCGAGTGTCGAAGAAATCCCTCAGCCATTCGCAGCAATTCTTAGTTGGTTTCTGGAAATAATTAAAAAACATGTCCGAAATAAAGAAATAAGAGTCGCTATTATATAAGCGTGTTTTCCTGTTAACAGAAAAACACGCCAAATTTGTATCGAAAAGTAAATCACTGTAAATTCATCAAAAATGAATAGTATAAATTGAAAATTTATTAATAGCCTTATAAGTAATTGTCTATAAAAATAAATGGGTCAATTATTTATTTTATCTCATCAATTTAGTTTTGAGTACATTATAAGGTCGATAAAATTCTTAACAATAGTAATGTTTAGTGAGTAAAGGCCATTATATAATTATTATTTAAGTAATAATGCCACTCACGAGATTTAACAATAGTAACTTATCGCCTTGGTTTTGGTACTCAAAGATAAATGAAGTTGATTAGTATACATAATAATTAAACAAAATGTCAATGTCAAAATGATGCATCAATGGCAGAATCTTTGCCATAATCAACATTGATATTATAAACAGCTACGTTATATATTTGTTGAATTACAAGATTTTTAAGCTATCGGCTTAAGGTATAGTAGTTTTGCGTGCGGTAGAAATTTCGATGAGCCGGGGAGGTTTTAGTGGGTATTCCCTCCTAGTTCATCATCAGAGTTACTATGGCAGTTCGAGTCCTACATAAACGACTACCGGTATGGTTAATGCATTTCTTCCTCGTTAAAAACATAACACAACGCAAACACCTTGTACACGTAAGTAGGACATAATATTATGCTGTAGATAAAATAAATTCATATTTTTAAACAATTCAAGCTTGACCTGTACTAATACTTTCTCTCTACTTTTCATTTGTTATTCAGGGTCAGACATGCATGTCATTTGCCTCAAAACTTAAATAGCTAAATGCATATCTATATTTTAGGTATCTTAAACTTTTTAAACTATACGCTAGCCAGTATTAATTTTTACCCAAAGCGATGCGTATTCTATAAACAGGTAAGATTCATTTAGGATATAAAGCTTAATGTCACGTGGTAACTACAGTATAATGTCGAATACTCGTTATTTGAAATTATACTCGTCTATCCACAATGAAAAAAGAATATTATGAAATGATAAGGGCGTCCAATTGCGAATTCTGTGCTCTTCATATTTCATAAGTATTTTGATATCCTCTCACCGATTGAGTGTAACGTTTATCTAGGTCAAGTTGACGGACTTTTTCTATTGTCACGCTCGAATAAACTGCGATAGGCATTGAACTTGTAACCTGTTATGTAACTAAAGACGACACGGTTGCAAGTGACAGCCTTTCATGGTCGTTGGCCAAGCACAATCAATGTTTTGAAAGTACTATTGCTCTTAAAACGCGAATAAATTAAAGTATCATAACACCTTCAAAGCATGCAACAAGTTAATTGTCGTGTTACAAAATTGATAGGGAATAATGAAAAATATGATTTTAGATCGTTAGGCTGGAAGTAAGTTCTCTTAGTAACAAGTAGTATGGTGATGAAATTTACAACACGCGTAACAATGGGATGTGTGTTAGAAAGTGTGTTACAACAACCATGTAACTAGATTTTTATCAAAGTACCTATTTGCATTTGAATTACATTTATTGAATTGCAAATAGAATGCATATAATATGAATTTCTATGCATTCTTAAGAATATGGTTGGATATATATAATTTTCAGACGACATATTGTTATAGTTGATGATCTGGATATGTCCGTGGATATTTATTGACATTCGGACTTTGCGTATCACATGATCCGCTCAAATTGATCTGACTGAAACCAGTATAATCATTCAATTATACATACTGTAGGGTTTTAATTTGAATATCAAATTATATAATAATAGTACTAGAATTTTATACCTACATCTATTTAAATCTCTCTTATTATAAATAATGTTATTAAATGTAAGATAAAAACAGTTTTTACAGACCTAACTATTATAAAAATGCAGCTCAAAATTAATGATTTGATAAATATATATAAATTTAATAATCAATGATATATTTTTAGAAATGACTAGAATGTTTAATTTATTAAAACATAATTTTTATCGTTATCGTTATAATCAATTGTATTACATTACTTTATGTACCAATAAAAAATTACTCACCACATTCAAATCAGTCCTCCTAACTTCTTTAATCCTGAAGAACGCGTATAGAAAACTTAGAACGTACAATGAGGCACTTAAAGAAAACACACCATATAAGCCTATTTTTCTCACTAATATACCACTTAATGCTGCTCCAACAGGCACGCCTAACGAATAGAATAGATTCACGATGCCTATCCTTAACGTCCTTTGTTCCTCTGTCGTCACGTCAGCTATAAAACTAAAAACTCCCATGAACATCGTGAACCATCCACCAGTCAAAGCCGGAAATATCGCTTCAGTAACGGCTGCCACTTCTACGGGCAATTCGTAGAAAAAATAAGTATTCACAATAAGGCCTATACTGGTCAGAAATTCACCAATTATAGGCAAGAGCATACAAAATTTTCTCTGACCGACTCTATCACTATAAGCCCCTAAAAATATTAAGATTCCACAAGGCAGGAATGATTGCAGAACCGTCTTCCAACCCGCTACTGAGGCTACCAAAGTCTGTACAGCTTCTTCTTCTAACGTGTAGTTAGCAGTTTCTCTTTTAGTTAACGCATCACAGATGTGATGGTCGAAACCCAAGTTTACTCTACACGCTTTTTCTAAATACAGATTTTGGGTAGCTAAAGCTGACAGCACAGAGGGCATAACATAACCAGCCAATATTGGTTCAACAGTTATTAAAGATATCAGTCGCCTCGCTTTTTGAAAGAAGTTTAAATCATGCCAATCATCTTCAACTATTTTCCTATCATTTGTCTTTTCCATTTTGTTTTTTATAAAATTGTTTTTCATTTCGCTTGTGGCGATTAAGTCATTTCCTCCTTTAAGTGTATTTTCCGCGAGTTTTTCTTCTTTTACGTTTGTTTTGTTGTCGAAAGCCATTGTAATCAGGTACCTGAAACAAAAACTGTTTTAGTTAACATTCCCAAATTATCGGAACATATTTAGCGGCGTCTGTTTGATTAGGAGATGCGCTAATGTGGATATTACCGGACGCTGTAATAATTTCATGATTGCTGTGTATTTATGTACATAAACGATGATGACTCCAGGACAGAATTAACTTTACCTACGTTTTATTGTTCAAGAACTTCGCCGTTTGTCACAGAAGTCACGAAATGCAATAATTTATTGCTCTGCATTCTATTTTATAAATGTACATCTTAGATATTTAATGTAAAGGAGATAGAACACGGATGTGTTTGAATAACAATGTAAATTTTAACAACAAACATTCTATTTAATGATTTACTGCATTTCACACTTCGTAAGTTAACGGTGAAACTAACATTCGTTTGTTCCTAGACTATGGCTAATGTTATAGGGCGAATTAGTTTTGCAACGTTTCTTGTTAACTTGTCCAATCTGTGGCAAACTAGCTATTTAATTAGGTCATTGTTTTCTGGTGATTTAAAAATGAATACCTACTACATAATGGTAGTGGAGTATATTTTTTTCAGGGCTTTGAATTACTTTTTTAATAACGTGTCTTACATGCGTCTGGGTGTTAAATAGACAAGTGGAAGAAGTGTTAAAAACCTATCAGGGTCCATAACATCAGTGTTTCACTGGTCACGAAGCAATACACCGTTTAGTTAGACTGTATACATTTTCGAATACGTGTAATAAAATTAATAATATATGACAGTTACAAGACATCCTTATCATCAAAAGAACCTCATACACGTATATTAAAAAAAAAACTTGCAAAAAAACAAGGTCACAATCAGTAAGAACATTTTATCAGAAACGTGAAATGTCAATTTTGTAAGGAGAATGTTGTTCAGGCGTTGATGTGAGTGTAATATATGGCGAATAGGCAGATTTGATTGTCATTGAGACCTTGTGGACATCTCTACAATGCAGGCCAACAAAAACTGTTAAACGGTGTCATCGTATTGGCCTTGTCGATCCGGTTCCGTATACCTAATCAAGGCTGATACATAGAGAGCTAATGCGATCATTTTTGCATACAAATATCAGAGCAGCAAAACATAGTATGATTTATATATCTAGCTATTCTCTCTTCATTACTCATTGATACAAAGCCATTAGTATCACACGAAAATTAAACTAACACGGAAAACTAAATTACAACGGGAAACACACTTGTCAACAAACAAAATGTTGTGTCTGTCTGTTTGTTCCAGCTCATCTTGAAAACAGCTTTAGCAATTTTGTCGGGACTTTCATTGTCAGATAAATAAAATAAGTAAGTTTTATTTCATTATCATCAACAATATCATACGCACGTAAAACCGCGGGTCACCGCTAGTTCATAATAATTACTGCTGGAGATTTCTTAGAGTTAGTTAACTGTTACTCTACTAAACATATGATAGGAGTTTAAAAAATAGATCGTGAATCATTTGGTTTGGCAAAAAACTTCCTTTCACTAAACTAAGCACTAGAGCCTCTGAGATCTTAATGGCAACCTCGGCACAATTATTTAATTGCTTCTAAAATTGATCTGCGTCTCGAAATTTAAACTTGCAGTTATGCATAATATAGCATATTATATAAATGACAATAAATCTGAACTCGCGTTAATAAAAATGTTACTTAACTTTTATGATATTTTTAATATTTTTCTTGATACTTTTGATAAAAGTATAATAATCGTTTTAAAAAATACGTTAAACTGCTGGATATATGTGCTTTAGTATTTTGACGTTATGCGAACTATGCGAAAATTCTTTAGTTGGGATTCTATATAGTCTAATTCTAGTACCTACTGTCGAAAAACTCTAGTTACATTACTGATCTTGTTCAAAGAAAAATTTTCACAATAGAAATAAGAAATAAATTTATCGGCTTTTCTTTGACTCGGATGAGCCTTAAGATATTTTTTCTGTATGTGATTAAGATATTTTTGTGTAAAGAAATTTTCCTATATGTATCTTAAAATAATCTTAGCAGCACTAATGTCAATTTTTGAATCACTTGCAATTTGAAACCAAAACTACGTCTTAACATTGATCAATGTATGTAATTTACTATTAACTTAACCTTTACCATCTGACCTTAGATAGCAATCTCTGAAGCATAAAACCTTAGACTGTTGTCCTTGATACGAGCATATTTGCACATTTTGAGTTATGTAAGTATCTATTTTAATACGCTTTAGTAGTATAACAAGGTAACAAAATCTTGTAGATTAATTTTAACTTATTATTTATTACCCGTATCCAAATGAAAAACTGAATATGCATTTAGTTCAAATGATAATGGTAACATTATCTTATAGTTCGTTTATCGTACTTAAAAACTAAAACATTTAATCAAATAAAAAAAGATACATTGATATTAAGAAGCGATAATAGATAGACTTAATTAATAAATAACGGAATCAGATTTTCTATTTTTTACCAAACACAGATGGCGAAGTAGCATGAAAAAGATATTTTTTAGTTAAGGAAACTGTATATATCCTGTTGTTTATTAACGGCAAGCTTTGGAGAGGAAGTAAAGACGTTTAATAGGAAGTGAAAAATGTAAAAAGGTCGCAGTTAATTTAAAGTTTTC
>JAOSYY010000016.1:7439443-7453594 GCA_025727935.1 Hebomoia glaucippe
ATTAAGTGGTAAAGTACGGTATTCTTATTTTCAATACAATATTTCGTACTAGCTAATGAAGAAATTGTTTTCATGATAATTTTTTAACTATCCACACACTAAGAGTGTTATAAGTTTGACCTTCTAAACGAACCAGCCGATTTTGATATGTTGTTAGAAAGATGTGATCCATATGATTCTTAAATATAATTTCTGATAAATGATCTAAGAATCTAATTCCAATACTGTTTTGTATCTATTTTATTGGTTATGAAAATAATTTTAATCCAACATTTGAACGTGCATTAACTTTTGAACCTATTATTTATAATTTTTTGTCCCGCTTATATTGTAATTAAAAAATTCCTGAACAAAACTTCATGGCCCGACGAACCTACGTAATTATCTTGAGATTAAATCCTAACCAACTCAAGTTGAATAATTATTTCTGTGCTTGATAGTGATAATTTTTAAATATACGATTTACGATTAGCTTATTTAATAAAATTGTATTTTTATCATTTAAATACAATTTATTCACATCAATTTATATCATTTTTGGTATTCACAATTTACCAGATTTACCTATGTATACAGTGGTACAACATTAAAAATTCGTTTTGGCCACACAGAGAAATTTGAACTTTCAACTTTCAAAACAAAACCACCAGTGTAACATAATATGAAAAAAAAAAATGCTATAAAGATTGTACCCCAACCCAATGCTACTCCATCGTATCTAGTTTTAACTTCTACAATACTTAATTGTACATTGTCGAAGTAAACTTATTGTTTATTGTCAGAATTAGACCTGTTTGATTTTTCCCAGACTTTTTGTTCCAGACCAAGTCATTGTCCAACAATGAACTTTATGAATTACCTTGGAGGTTCTGATCTTATTATAGAGCCTCATAATGCCAGACGTAACTATACTTCCCTTTTTTATAATCAAACATTCACTGCAGTAATATGTATTTCTCATGAAAAACCACTTATAAATGCAATAAAGTAAAAAATTAAATGGAAAAATAAAAATTATTAAAGGAAAGATTTAAACGGAATCTGAGTAAGAAATGGATCAAGTATAAAATTGTCCTATTGTGATAACCAAAGCCTTCAAATACATTTTATTAAAATTTCTAGGTGTTCTTAATCCTAAAGATATTTCTCACATATAGTCTAGTTAAAGATATAAAATTTATGTCGAAAACAACAAAAAAAGATGCAGGTATTCTTAGTTTCAACACCGAGGTAGTGGATTAAAAGCATAGTCCAATTCGATATTTATTAGGAACTTGTTTATTTTTATATCTTTTACCTAAACATGAGGAAAACTTTCCAAAAGGTATCAACATTATCGGCTTTAACTCTAAAATTTTTAAGGCCGTATTTTTATAATTTTTTCCTTAAATACAAGCAGTAAATATTTTTCTAAATGTATAACATTAGATATTTTTAAATTTCACAGGACTTATATATTTTACGACGTTTTCGATTTAATAAATACTTAAATTTTATATTCATGACCTGTGCGTATAGTACAGTAGAATTTGTAAAGTGTAGCCGTTCCAAACTTTGCAAACCTAGCCTGTAACTGAAATTTGTAAGTACCCTGCTCAAATTGAATTAATATTAATTTATATTTTCGTATTACATTACGTGTTTATTATAAGTTATGAAAAGGAAGATTTAGCATTGATAGATTCAAATAATATTTTAAACTTACCAAGTATCTTAAATTCATTCACAACCAAATATCATCACTTAGAATTAATTCAGTCTTTTTAAATTAGTGCAAACTCCATGCTTTATAATAATTATAGCCGAAAAAAGTTTATGGACGGAGCAGAAAAGTTTAAAAATCGAAGTAAAATTTTGACTTGCAAATTCGCGCGCGTATATCAAAGATCGCGCCGCGGACAGTGTTCAGCGTGCGTTTGCCACAAGCGGTAACAACTTGGTGATTGCAGTTAGTTTGTATCAGCTAGCATTCTTAACCATTACAAGTCAGCTCTGGGCGGATGTCCATTCTGATGTTCGACAGTATCAAGTAGCGTGACACTGTGCCGGTGGCCGCTACTTACTGGCTCCTAAAATGGTACGCCTTCGAAAGCTGTTTGCCTATAGATATTCTTAAATTAGAAAGTCGTAAAACGTTATCTGTGAATAATTTCAAATAGAAACAATTGTCATATTTAAAATTATTTTGAATACAATAAAATTTTTGACACTTATAATTAAAACTATGTTTACACCTTGAATATTTTAAGTTTTACTTAATATGTTATGTTGATGTTTTTATAGCAAGAATTACTTCATTATATTTAAATAGATTTGACCGTATAATTTTAATCCTCATTCACGGATAATTAAATAATATAAATAGTTTACATTGAAATATAATTACAAATGAAATCCTAGTCATTTAATTCTCTAGTAAGACTTGGGAAAAAATATACCCCTTGAAAGATTTTTGCGATAATATATACATACCTACAAAATATCATAATCGTTATAATTTTAAAGAAAATTGATACATTTAATTGAATTATGATAATACTTTTATGTCATAACTATTATTCTTGAAGCCTAAAACTGTTTTCTAAATACACAAATATGACTAGGTAATGTATAGGATACGTTAGACAGAAACTTTAACTTACCTGTTTTTTTTCTAAATAGAATGCAATGGAAACAATTTCTATCTACTGTATACTGAATTATATAACGCAGTTCGTTAATTTTAGAAAATGGAACATTTGGATAATGTTACCACTATCTTATAAAATACATAAGCTAAACTGTATGAAAATATTTTCTTACGTAGCATCGAATAGGAAATTAAAACAAGTTGTATGTATATAATATATTTTATACAAAAATCACATCATCAAGCTATAAAACATAATATAATTTTTTACATAACAAAACTTTAAGGTCACCCTAAACAGAATCATATAAAAATCACACTTTGTCTTCGCTTATTCCTTGTATTTCATTCGTTTTAGATCGCGACATATCGTTTGTTACTATATCTAAAGAGCCATTTTTCGTGAGACCACAAAGGGAGAATAACTTACTAATATTATCACGTTTTCTAATACAATATAACAAAAACATCAAAAGGGTTAATATTAAAACAATAATTCCTACAATTATAGGCGCACTTTTATCCATATCTTCGTTAACAACTTCGAGTTTACTAGTTTCTTCTTCAAGAAATGTGGCGAGAGGCGAAAAGTATTCTGTAATTCCTTCTGTGGACAGTTCAGTTTCGCCAGTCATAGTTTGTAAAACAATCCTCCAATTTTCAGAAGCGCCAAGTGACATTCCCTCACTGGAAACGTTAATTGTATTAAAAATATTTACAGTCTCCTAATTTTGATTCAAGATATACAAAAGGTATATCTGTATGGATAAAATGGCTCGTATAATCTTAGTACAACATTACGAGAATCATATCATAGAATAAGGACATACATTTATAATATTAATTAAAATTGTCAGTAACAATAAATATCACCCAGTAGACCGTTTAATTTTTTTATCTACACCATCTAAGTTTATATTTAACCTTATATTAAACATAGTATGAATGGAGCCTTCATCAAACAACAACAATGTTATTGTATTCTTGGGAACAACTGAACAAGCTACGTATTTGCCTTACTGTGTGATTACATTGTACCAGCCGATGCCATCAAATTCTATGTTATATCAACTAACAACTATATTATTGTCGAAATTCAACGACTATTAATTTAAATTATAAGTTATTATGAATATTTTTTTAATGATAATAAGATTGTGCACTCCTCTAAATGTGTGAGAAATTTCATATCCTCTGTCCGCGTAATTTTCGTATAAAAAGCGGTAGCTATAAGTATTACTTAATAGAATCAGTACTCTCCTTTTTCACCCACGGTAAATTTGATGGATACATAATGCTGTTGATTATGGTAAGAAAATTAGCCTCCTAAATCACTCTTAATATTACCTGTCTAGTGAGTCACATCTAAATCTTCCCATCGCTTCCAGATATTAGCCAAAACAAATAGACACACAAAAAACTTATTAAATGTTTGTTACGACTATCGTATATATTTCCATTTGCATTTAACGAATTCTGTTATTTACAAAACACTTCAATTCTCTATGTGGATGTAAATAAAGTAAAGGAAGTTAAATTAAATTTTTGTTATTTTTGATTATTGTAGTAAGTAAGTAAGTAACCTAATAAAAATATCAAAATGTGTGTGTTCTACTTATTTATTATATGTATAAATAATGTAGCTTTTACTTTTTGAAGTACCAGGCAAACATGTAGTTAGCAAGTGGTTGCCAATTAATTTCTATACAATTTAGTTTTTACTTCTTGAAGTACCAGGCAAACATAACTTAGCAAGTGGTTGGGAATTTATTTCTCTATACAATGTAAGTTTTTACTATTTGAAGTACTAGGGAATCATGAGTTCGGAACAGTTTGAAAATGTATTTTTCTCATATATTATCAGCGATTACTCATTATTACTCGTATTACACGTCTAGAATAGAAGGAGGTACATAACTACAGTTGGTTTTTAATTCAATGTAATTAAATTAAATATCAATATATTTCCTGATTTGTATACAATTCATTTTTACGTTACACCCGTCGGTATATAAATAGTCCGATATAAGAGATTGAATAAATTTCCAGGAAAACTTCAAAGTGCAAAGAAAAAATATACTTTCGAATATTTATAACCTCGAAATCGCCGTTTGGCATTTGTATATACATCAGCGTTAAACGCCTGGCCTTAATGTCAAAACTATGATTGTAATACCTAAACGAGACGCTTAAATATAGCGACAACCAAAGTATTTAGTATAGACAATTATTAACCATTCTTGTTAGTTTCCTCGGCCTAAAAACATTTTCAGATCACCTCAAACTGAAAGCAATAGCGTCCTATTAAATATCATATAATGAAGTTCTCTCGGTTTTATTTCAAGCATTCGGAAATTCATAGATTGAATTTGAAACGCTCACAACACTTCACGACCTTTCAATCTATGTTGTGACCCAACAATCGCTAGAAATCTTGAAATACACCATAAATGGGTCTTTGTAATTATTAAAATTCTGCCTGCGTTATTCGTATATCGAAATATCAAGAAAATAATAACAATATTATATGCATCATACGTTTTATATGATATTTAAAAGGACAATCTCTAGTGACCCAGATATCCTTGCGAAAAATAATCACGTATTTAATTCGAAGGCGAATGTGTCTTTTATCGATTAAGAATCCCTATTAATTACATAATTTATGTTTTAAATAATGATCAATTTCAGTATTGGTCAAAACTCAAACTATATTTTGAGACAAGACTCACGCCGTACCTCTTGGTTCTTGCAGACTTTATATCCAAAACATTGATATTTATTATAAACTAACGATAACTTATGTATATATGACGATGAAGAAGATGGTCCTGATGATGAAATCCAAGCCTTTTAACATTAGCTTTTTACTAATGAAAGTCCCATCGAAATCGGTCAAGCCGTTTCTGCGACTAGCCGAAACATAGAGACCGACAAAAGGTTAATTGTTTGTTAAGTGTCATATAACGTTATTGTACAAGTAGACATTGCCATATTCCAAAACATAACTGATTTAATATGGCTAATATCTTAAGGTTGGCAACGCATCGCCTAATGCTAAAAAAAGCGCTCGACCAGTCTTAAAATAAATTTAAACTCATCTAAATCTAATTCACATATAGATTCACCATTTTCCTTCAACTATAACAACGTAATACGGATGTAGATGGCTACACTACTAAAATAATAATGTTACCTGAGCAGTTTTCCCGCTTCCTTCCTTCCATATAAAGAGCAATCATGTAGAGCTCCTGTATGGATCACCTTTTTGCATAGTGAACGAAGGATTTGAAACTCCAATACATAAGATATTAGGTACCTATAAAAATATTTGATGTAAAATAATTTCGTTAGTGTCTTTTCTTAGCACTTTTCTTAGCAGTTTAAGAATAAATTAGCATACAAAATCCTGTAATCAGGATATCAGAATCCGAACAGCAATATACTACCGGTACCTGCCAATGCAACGTCTGTAAAAAACTACTTATCTTATTTTCTCAGTCTATACCAAAATTGATCTAAATCTAGCCACCTATTTAAGAGTTAAAAATAAATTCAAAACATTTATATAAACAATTTCTATATGTTAACATACGAAACGCATTAGTACGAAAAGGCTTGGTTTAAATATTTCTATTAAAAAAAAGCTGAATGATGCTGATAAGATTTTTAATATATCCCCTAATGTACGTAAATTGATTGGTGCATATAGATATGGATATATTTCTGTGGTAATTATATGTAGTGTTCCCAGTATTCAAATCCGATACGTATTCTAAATCCAATGCGCATACTATTGAGCTATTAAGCCACTTTCATATAAACCTAAGCTAGCCTTTAAAGTACTAATCTACGATCGTATTTCTACTTGTCCTTTTTATTACCAAGTAGTGAAAATAGTTTTAATTATATATAACATTACAGTTCGTGGATATAATTCAAATGCACGTATAATTAAAAAAAAATGTTTCGAACAATATCTTGTTACATAATCGATCTCAATAAAACTGGTTGTGAAAGTAATCTTGAATTAATGCTTATTGTAACTTTTTTTTTCAATCTTTGTTGCATGCAGGACGTTAAGAAATAAAAAACCTCCAATGACAGATTAAGCGCCTTTAATTTATTTATTAGGGTTGAGTTTGTCATCACGGAAAATATTGACTAGCTAGCTACATTCGATAGAGTGAATAATTATTTAATGATGCGTAAACATCGTAAATTTAAGCTCTTACACAAAAAGGTGACGTTAAATTTTGACATGTCTGTTTATCTACCTGTAGTATCGTAGCTTTTAAACGAATAGTCCGATTTTGATGGAATTTTTTGTTTAAACTTTTTATTCGAAAACGTTAATTATGCTAGGATATTGTTATTTTATGACTAACTAGTTTCGCTCGTGTCCATTTTGATCTTTACACCTTGGGTTACATTATTGGACTTTTAGTAAAGATCTCCAATTTTTATGAAAATATAATATAGCCTTTAGCCTGCCTCGATATATCCAACACTAAGATAATATTTCAAATCTGACCAGTGGTTCTTGAGATTAAGACATTGAAACAAATAAGCTCTTTAGTTTTATTATAGGAGTGTAGATTTCATGTCAAACGTTTCTTAATTTACGGACTGAATTCGAAACTCGAATCTCAGTTTTTCGAACTAAAATGGTATAAAAATGATCAACTTTAATATTCTTTCACTTACGTAATATACTGGACGTTAGATACAACATGGTATTTTGCAGCGGGATCCAGATCACTTTCATTCCTTGGCACAGGTGGCGAAATCATTGTCTCTTTTATCCTAAAACATTTGTTAATTACATTCTATGAACTTGACGTTCGATTAAGATTCCACTGTCCTCATTCACCATTGAAAGCTAATCTCATACTTCTGTATACGGAAGTTTGTACTTTTCCAATACAGCTCTCGGATTGAAAAGTCGGTTAACTTAAATACAACGAAACGAAAATATATTTATTTCATGAATCCAAAATATTATATGACCAATTACTAATGTATTCAAAAAATTATTAAGACAAAGCGAATTCAAAAAAATATAGGCATTTCTTATGAATATCTTAATTGATTAGATTGCAGTCGTTTAAAACGAAAATTTTAAATATTTGTGGGACATTAAGTTATATTATATTGTTAGTCTATGCCAAAACTGATTTAAAACATTGTCTTAATTTGATGTAGTTGTCTGTGATCGCCACACCCAGAAAATATGAAATGCAAAAATGTTATATTTTGCTCGTCTAGTCATTGCCTATGGGTGTGTTACCTATTTTTACGCACCTTTGTCTTAGGGTAAAAATAATTGAAACACGTAATTAAAATCTTATTCTTCAACATGGCATATAGGTCTGAAGGCTTCGTACCCGTACCTATATATTAGCAATAAACTTAAACCTTTTAAAATAAGCCATATTGACAACGTATGCATCGCTGGTAAATCCTTACAACATCAGGCAGGCGTGTTAAAATTCCTGCAATTATCTAGCATATAGCGAAAACAATTAGTTCTCAGATCTATGTATAAATCATGACGACATTTTTCTCGTGACTTCTATTTTTTTATATCACTTGCGATGCCCTGCGACATTACACGCGTACCTCCCAAAACCGTTCCCGTATTTCGTGCGAAATTGAAATAGTATTTTAAATTTACTACATTTTAGTTTTCCATTCCGAAAGAACCTTACACAATACAAGAAACCTTAAAAAAGTATGAAATCGTTTACAAATAGACTGACTAAGAGAAATAGCGAATGTTTTTAATATATACCGTCTGGTATATAGACAATGTTGGTTATGTCTATTAAGGCATGAATTATAAATTTTAAATTAGCTGAATTAAAACTACTAAAATACATCCAAAATGGTTAAAAAGACAATAATATATATCCGGTTAAAACATTTAAAAATAACTAGAAACAACTTATTATAAGACATTCCACGCTATCTTAAATGTACGTTAAAACCTTATCTTTCTACAAGAAATATTACCTCATATCCCACCAGTGCTGGTTTAAGTTTTCCATACTGCTATTAGCGAATATATCCCATCTCCACTTGTCAAGCGTATACGCGTATCCCATTAACGGTATTTTTTCCAACGCCAGCCAAAGCAAATGATTAGTGATTGATTCTGGACAGTCGTCAACTTCCACAAACTCCAAGGTCTTCAGATATCGCGGTGAAGTCAACTGGACCGCAACTATGTCACTTATGGCGTCGTGAAATGCTGTTATACAATACATAGTCACCATTTAATTTTTCACACAAAACAGAACGTACATTATTGCACTTTTTCATAAAAAATAATATTGAAGAGATTTTCACTGGCAATATTGTAATGTAACATTCATCATCTATTCCTAAAATCGGATAAAACCGTAGAATTACTTAGCTTTAAAAAAGAAAAAACATTTAAATAATACCGCCTTATCAGCATTTTAACTTCCGGACTCGTGTATTTGTAAAAAATGACTTTTCGACCCAAACTTTTCAATCGGAACATATGCATGAAAAGGAACGGTCCCAAACAAAACGGATTGTATGGTCACTCTAATCATATTGTAAACGGCTATTTCTCAGTTCTATTTATTACCTATGTTACAACTAAAACCACAAACTAACAATAATATGGTTAAGTAGGAGCGTACAGTTTAGAGTTATCTCAATAATTACTTTTATGCGAACTAGCAACAAAATAACTTTCTGAGAAATATGGCGAGTTATGAAGTGAATATTGTTGTGAAGTTCTTTAAATCTATAAACGTTATAGTAGATATATGAGAAAGTTCGAAAATACTAGATTTTATTATATAATTTTGAAATTTCAATTGAAATTATTAAATGATAAAATATTGCAGTAGCCTAAAATAAGGTTAATAGTTTTAATTTTATTTAAACCTACCTGTGCCCTGACTTCGAACGTGTGAAATAGTTGTTTATTTATTATTTATATTTATAAAAAACATCGGTTCAGCCGAGATTAGCCGGACCAAACGGATAGACAGAGTAAAGTTGTAAAAAAATATTATTTTAGTATATGGTATCATAGATGGAAGTCGTGAAGCTATGCGCGTTTCGATATCAGTGTATGAATTTCCGAATACTCGAAATAAAAATGAAATAAAGCCGGCAGTAGAACTAATATGACTAAAGCCTTAAGGTTGGCAACGCGTCTTCTAGATCTACTACTGATCTTGGAGGTGTCCATGGGGGACAGGAACCGTTTAGTTTTTATAAGTGAACTGTATGCTCGTTTCCCTTCCTATCGCAAAAACAATATGTACTTCTATACACATTTCGTAAAAAGCAGTTAGGTATTTTAATATTCCACGCAGGTACCGGAATTATGTATAGAATATAGATGTGATTATTAATACAATAAATTTGTCCTACATACAATCTGCTAACAATTTGTTAAAGCTCAGTTGTAAATTACATCTATTAATATACATTCACTAGTATACGAGTATTATAGTCGTAAGTTTCCAGTAACTAGTTTTATAGAAAACCAGGAAGATGTACAGTTATTTCATATATTTGAGCCCATTTGTTAATGGATGCGTTCTATAAATATCCATGAATACTTAACCGGTGAGGTTTAACAAGATAGTACTGTGTACTAGAATCTTAATAGACTTTATGGAAAACTAGCTGGTACTCGAGGCTTGATCTGTTTATACTTGACTAGCTTCTACCAGCGGCTTCGTTTGCGTTTATTTCAATTTTTACACCATACGTTACATTATTGGACTTTTAGTAAGGATCCCAAATTTTTTTGAAAATATAATATAGCCTATGTACACCGGAGATAGTGCAGCCAACAGTGAAAGAATTTTTCAAATCGGTCTAGTAGTTTCGGAGTCTATTAAATGCAAACGAAGATACAAAAAAACAATCAAATCTTCCCTCTTTATAATTTTAAGTATAGAAAACTGTAGATTTCCCTATATACATTACAGAATGAAATTACTGTCTAAAAATATTAAAACATAAACTAAATATAACAGTGGTTTGTATTATATAGAATACTCGATTATTTATATGTGTTCCACTGTGTGATATATTAAATAATAAAAAAACTATGACTAACCAGGATTAGGACCATCCCTGAACAATGGTTTCAAATCCTTATAGTGCCTAAAATATTGCACGTGTCCCAATAATCTAGCAGCACGCGATAATCCCATTGTTACGTCAGTGACCTCCTCGCCACACCACTTTATCCTGGAATGGGGTATTTTTGCTAAATAGCACTATTTATGAAGATATGTATCTATACAGCTCACAAGCAGCTAAGTGGACTCCATTTTTAAGGATTCTTTATGTAATCATTTACACTTTTTACTGTGATAAATATATCTCTTTTAAATATAACTCAGGATTGTTTTTGATTACAAAAAAACATTAATGGATAAATACAGGACAATATAATATATAATCATAAAACTTGGGAGATTTAAAATGTCGATACACAAACAAGCCTCTCATATACGTAGTAATACTTATAATTGAAAATGAAGGTTACTGTATTATATAACAATCTAGAATCTAGATGCACTGATTAAAATCTTTTCATTCTTTATTCCGAGAAACAATTTCTATCGTCCGCATTAGGTAAATAATGTTGAAGTTTTTTATTTACAATTTCCGACGCAATGAGAGGTGTTTTAACATATATAGATATATTTTAGTGGATTTTATTTTTAAACTGACGTGATGGAGATGGTTCTAAGATCTAATTTATAATGATTGACCAGGCGAATTGTAGTTTGTCGTTGGGAATAATTTAATTTTTTTAGAACACAAAAGGAGGGATTAAAAAGTAGTGAGAAAAAGAAAAGAAAAGAGGTTTTATGAGGAGCAAGACAAAACTTTTTTTTGAACGGTATTGTAGCCTTGGAAAAGCGCCAGATACGGTGTGTAGAGACTATGTAAAAAAAGAAATTATTAAGTTATCTATATTCACTATTGTCTATCTCATTCTCACTACTTGATCCCTGCTTGTACTATAATATTATTATACTTACTTATAGTTCACTCCATCACACATGTCATGGCTTGATGGCAAACAATTCGCAGTCATTGGTACTTCTTTAATGTCTTGATACGAATCATTGACGCTTCCAAAACCCAAAGATTGGTGATAATTATCTACCGTATCAAATAATTTCTTTGCATGAAGATTGTAATTATGTAATAAACTAGCACGTTGCACGTCTGGATACGGAGCTACCAAAGGATATATTGCCTGCCATTCTTGAGCCCATAAATTACCTATAAAATAAAATTTGCTAATATATTTAAATAGGCGATGAATTCATAACACCAATATTTTATGAATCAAAACCTATTCAGTGTTATATCTGAAATATCGAAAAATCTCACCCAAAATATGTCCCGGTATTAATGCATTATCATCTTGCAATTCATCTTTATAAACTTGTTTTAATTTAACCCGTACATAACGATGAAGTAGGTCATACAATGGTTTGATTTCTTTCCAAATTCTATCAACAGTCTGGACAAAATCATTGTCTTCGAAATTATATCTCCACATATCACCAGCATCTTCAAAATTCTCTGATTCAGCTACATTATTTATCTGTATTATGTAGTCTTTAAATATGGGCCGTACTTTCTTGCCAGTTGCATCTCTATACGCCTTCCAATAATATTTTAATTCGTCAGAATTATTACTTGTTTTAAACAAAGTCCGGACATCTGAAAGTATTGTAAATAATTATATAGTAGTAGTAGTATGTTAGTACTTGTATGTATGTACTGCTAAGTAGTATCTACCCCTATGTTAGCAAAATGACTTCATTATACTAATAGGGGTCATATAACATAAGACGGGGGACTTAAGATATTTCGCAAATTAAATCCTCAATTTTTTCCTTCTTGCCCTATCTACAGTGCAAGAATTTTATGCCAATATAAATTTCAAAGTAATAAATGAAGATATAGAAGTACCTTTAAAAATAGGAGTTGATAAAATACAAACCGTTCATGTTTAGAGCCGAATCTTCCGTACAAGAGTTTTTGTAAGCACAGATTGTAACTCTACTCCAGATGCGCTGCATCGCATCAATTTCATCTCGTTGCTGTTAACAAAAAACCTTTAATCATTTAATTATTCCAAAAATTCAATTTCATATATTATCTGCATTCAACCTTATAATTGGCATACATACTTTACTCTGTGGCATTTGAACATTTATTCCTCTCTCTTTAATTATTCGTAGTTTTCGTTTGAGTACTAAATTGTTTGTATGTTGAACATCGTTCATATATTTGCTTTTTATTATATTCCAATATTGTTTTTTAATTGCGTCTTCTTCGGCAGCTATATGTACCTTCAGAATATGAATGTTAATATTCAAACAGACTTAGTAAATAAGTAACTGGGTTAACTAAAGATACATTACCATTTTGGTTTTCTTTGTTTCACTATTTGTATCGGTTACATAAGCCCACAGGGCTTCTTGCGAGGTTTTACATACTTCCAGGCTCAATTTATCCATTTCTTCCATAAACATTTCGAGCGTTGAATTTTCTTTATCCAACTCTTCTAATTGTGTTTTGAAATTTTCTATTTCATCATTCTTCATTATTACTGTATCTGGATCCAGAATAGTTTTCATTGCATCATCTAAAAATTTTTTATCTTTAGATTCGTCACCATCGATCTCTATTTCGTGACCGCTCTCATCAGATTGATCAAATGTTCCATTTGTTTTACCGACATTTCTTTCATCAGCAGACATTTCCGAATTTGCGTTTTTAGGGTGCTCTACGGCTATGGAAGCAGCGATTATTACAAGAAAGAAAAAAGATTCCTGTAAAAAACAATTATCTTTAGACTATGA
The DNA here is from genome assembly GCA_025727935.1 of Hebomoia glaucippe. NCBI lineage: Eukaryota > Metazoa > Arthropoda > Insecta > Lepidoptera > Pieridae > Hebomoia > Hebomoia glaucippe. The sequence continues at coordinate 7,452,968 of JAOSYY010000016.1, forward strand.
TTTCAGACATAATTCAATATCAATTCTATTGCGAGTGTTAAATATAAAACTACTAGAATAATAATATAATGTAAAACTTAAGACATAATTATCTAACCTCTTACTAACGTTCGTTTCATAACTATCACCACCCTTTAAAAATTGGGGAGGGATTGGTATCAACGCAGAGATTTTAAATATATGAAAGATAACTTTCGTTTTATAAATTGTCTTGACTCGTAAAAATATAAAGCTCTAAGTATAATTCAAAATTCCACAACACGAATTTTTATGCACTGCATTCAGCTAATTGGATTTTGTCTAGTAAAATTTAATAATAGAATCTATATTTGAATAATAAGTGACCTTAAAACTAATCTAGTATTTATATTTATTGGTATGTGGTACGATAACAAAACCACAATTGCAAAGACCTTATTTCAAACGTGATGATTAAATGTTCCAAGTAGTGATTATTTAACTACGTCCTTTACAAGACGGATGCTTCTCTGTTATTTGATACATACATAGTAAATATGTTACTATTAAATGCACTCAACTATTCAATTATCTTGTACACAGCTACTTCTAGAAAAGTTCGTTGTTTGAAGTTAACAACTAGGGCTCTTTTGATCTAATTCTAGGAAG
>JAOSYY010000016.1:7463733-7479354 GCA_025727935.1 Hebomoia glaucippe
AGTTAGTTCTGTATTATTTTTATATCGGACAGGCGAGTTAAGATTCACTTGATACTTGCTAATAATAACTTTAATTATTCAATGATGTATCAATTTTTATTTCAAGTATTCAGAAACTCATACAGCGAATTCGAAACCTGCTTTAAAGCATTTTCACGACTTTTACATCTACAAATAGTGGTACGTGACACGAATGAAAATTTTACCTACACATTTAAGAACGGAACCTTTAACAAAAGGTAATAATATGTTTATAGAAATTAGAAATTTTAGTGTTCGACCGGGTGGGAATAGAAACCACGACCCACCCGTTTACTAAGTATTAGACCGACGCACTTATCATTACTTCCTTTATTGTTAATTCGTAGTCTAGGGTTATCTAAACTTATACGATGAATGAACTCATGGTCCTAGATATAAAACTTTATAGCCTAGCTGTTTTTGACGAACTAATTTCAAAACTTTATAGGCCATGATAGTTAAATCGAGCTTTAATATTTCCGAACTTGTCATTCTATTCTTATTAGGTTTTCGCAGGAAAGACTAAATAAATGATTCTGCTAAAAAGTTTATACGTATAAGAATAAACAATTATACTTTATTTTATTTGAGATGCCTGCGTAATTTTGAGGACGTTAATTCACTATATCATAAGCCATTGTCTTTGTCTGAGACGTAAAAAACTGATAACAGTCGTGAAGACATGTAAAAAGGATTGTTAGAAAGGTAACGATTTCTACTCTTACCCAATAACACAATGAGCTGCTGATACTATGTGCCTATGAGACACAATTGCCCCTCCACAAACATGGTGTCCTGTTAGATTTTGTAAAGAAGCATGAAATCTGCCATGCCCTGGTGGAACTTTACTTCCCCCAACTAATCTAGAATCTCCTACAAGAACACAGAATTCATGAGAAACACTGCAGTATATTTAATTCCAGAAACAAAAGATAAAGGACCTTGCACTCGAACGACAAACAGCGTACAGTACACAATAATTGATATAATAATCATTTTGTAGTATAATAAACTTGTTTGCTTCGAATAAAATTGGTATTTAGTAGCTTTTCCGTATTCAATTTTTTAATTTATCTGATATTGATCAGTGATAACAAAATGATTATCATTTGATAAATTGTTATTGATGTTTCGTGTTTAATTAATTGATAAGGTTCTTCTCTTTGTTTTGATTGGTCGATTGTACAAACATTTTAATATTGAATCATATCCATCGCGTGAATTTAATAAAAAATCCATATCAAAATCGGGCGATTCGTTTAGGACCTACAATGCCACAAACAGGCCAAAGATACCATCCCTCTTATTGTGTCACCTATTGGTGACATTTAATTTGTTATATCAAAATAATATAAAAAATATACATTAAAAAAACTATATAGTTTAGAATATAACAGTAATACAGTTTTTGTCTTGGTGGTAACGATTACCATTATAATGTAGACATCAAATAAACACGGATGAAGCCGCGCGGCATCATGAGGCAATCAAACACAATATTTAAAAGTTTATTTAATTTTTAGTATATTCAACACATCGGGAGGGATCCGTAGGGAAGTACTCTTGACACTTTGTCATTAGTCTCTTGAGCGCTTGTATATATTTTCTTTGTGTTTCGTCGTTCATGACGTGTGCGACGTTCTTTGAGAAGATCTTCTCTCGTCCGGTACGAGCGTGAATGCCCACCATGGTTACTCCAATGGGCCAGGGTGCATTTCCTATTGCCATCTGAAGGTAAGCATCACTTGCCTAGAAATATAACAAATCCATTACAACTCATTACTTATATTTTGTTTTTATAAATGGAAAGTCAAAAAAGACGCCCAAGTCCACTTCTGCGAAAATGTCAGATCTTATTATCTAGGGTTAGAAGTTTGTTTCGAGATATATATTTGAGACTTATATTTTAATTATGTTATACCATAGGAATTGTTACTTACTACTTTCTTCTTGTAATATTACTGAGTGATTAAATATGTTATTTTCTATTTATACAGGGAACATAAAAAGTTTAAATTAAACTTAGCTATGTGGAAAGTTATGAGAATGCAGATGTAATTATCACAATAGTCAAAAATAGGATGTATGTAATTACCATAATATAATTTCTTTCAAGTAAATGCTTAGTTATCTCCATTAAACTGTCACAAATATCTTCAGGTAAATTTTTCTTTTTTAATTTCCTCATCAATGGCTTAAGATAGACTTGTGTCTGTGTGTAAGTAGCTCTCGCCATTTTATGTTTTGTTGATGTTTTCTCAGCAGCTGTCGCAGAATTTAGTTGTTGGCCCCATAAATTTAATAAAAACTAAAATACAGGTAGAATAAATTTGTATATAATCAATATTAACACATGTAAAATAAAAAATTTGGGTTACTCAAAACACAGCTTAGACAAATAAGCATTTTTGTCTTGTCATTGTTGTCATGTATTAACCGAAACAGTATTTACCTGTAATAATGCCATAATAACATTCATATCATGGATTCTGTCACCCTGACCCATAGTTCTGGACATAATCTGAATCATGTCATATGTAACAGACTCATCTATAGCTTCTTCCTTTTGTAACTTTTCAATATCGCTCTGAAAATAAATATATTTAAAAAAATTAAGCTTCACATTTCACAATCATGAAATTTTGCTACATCAGTAATACATGGTATAATATTTTTACAACTGACTTCTTCTTAATAGATATTTAAGATATCATTACACAATACATAATCTATTATTCAATATCATATTTGTTACCCCTTCATTTATTATAATTTAGTTTTTTAAATTTACAATATAAGTACAAACCTGAGCTCCTAATTCCAAAATCTCATTTAAGTATGCTTGATCTACTTTGTCCATGGCCTCTTGGAAATCATTTCGGAATCCCTGAAAAATTAAAAAGGAATAATAAATATATGACTAAATATATTATTAAAACACTCCAGTTATAATATTGACATAACCATAGTGATATGACCTATTTGTGAAAAAACTGTTAAAAGGCATACCTTATTGGCTTCTGGTTCCAAAATTTCTATCCTTCGTAATCTCTTAAACGATTGTAACTCCAACTCTCCAAATAGTGTTATGGGATGTCCACGTTCTCTCAATCTCTTGATAACTTCATTCCTTGGCAATGTAGCATTCTCACTTTCATCACTTTCCTTATAATCATTATTTACTACAATATTAAATACAATGTTTGTAAATTATAGGGGAATTATAATCAATTACTAAAATGTTCAGATATATATAGGGAAAACATCTTCCTGAATATGAATATTTTGCCTCATGAAAGGAAACCTGCCATTTGGACACAAATATTTAAAATGCAATCCATATTTGCAGTAGAATAAAGAGCTGATTGTCAATGATTACTAATTTGATATGTTTGTATTAATATTTACTTAATACAAGTGTGCTGCTATTTAAAATTTTACAGTTCCTAAAATAGTAGTTCATACCTTTTTCAGATTTCTCAATTTTATCAGTCTCATTAATATCTTTCTGTGGTCCATATTTCTTTAAGTATTCCTCCTGTTCCTTTGCCAAAAGTTCTCCTCGTTTAAAATATTTCTTTGATGGATCCTGTATAATATGACAACATAATAAAGAGCGAAAACATTTTATAGAAGTTAACAAATTAGGTTTAACTTTTATTGTGTTTGTACAGCAAGAATACTTACTAGTATATTTTTCTCTTCTAGAAGCTTTCTTTTTCGTGCTATTTCTGCTTTTAATATGTCCATGTTATTGAATTAATTGATAATCCTGTACTGAGCAGAATGATAGTAAATAGTAAGAAATGTCCCCTTACAATAAACTATAATATTATTGGTAAAAATAGATGCAGTAACGTTCTTTGTTGACAATTCGTATCATTATTATAATTATAATACATATTACATTTTATAAAATCGAGTCTCCAGAAATCAGAAATCAACAAAATAGAATAAGAGTTACTAACAGATTAAAAATATTAAATATGAAAGAATGTCAAAATAATGATTACAGAATAATATTATAGACAGATACGATTACAAATGATATTTTACTATGTATTTGACATGTTTGTCAACCGGTACTTTTAAAAAAATAATCAGGATTTCCATTTTCTATTTTATGTAGTTTTAATGTGTTAATTACATATTTGGCTAAAATCATGAAATGTTTATAAGGCAATTTATTCATAATATTAAAATGCCATCAACAATGTTAATAAGCATAAATAAATTGCGTATTAAGGGTGAATATTAGAGGCGAAAGGTTACTATTTAAATTATTTCAAACATGATTTTAGATTACTTAACTGCAGCTCACCTTCAAGATTGTGTGAACATTTTGTCCCAAGAAGATGATCTAGCTTACTACAGTGTGAAAATTGAGTAAGATCTTACAACTCGATTACATTCTTAAACATTATTTTCACAGCTTTTATCTAAATTACAAATAACTTATTGCAGTTTCATAAAACTTTTTGAATCGCATCCTGATGTTGGAGACAAAGTGTTATGTAGTCCTATTGACACCTTGCCAGCTTGCAATAGAGATATAATGGAATTACAAAAGAATGTATATGAAAAACCAGAATTTAGTTATTTAATCTGTAACTTAAACTATTGTAGTTTGAAAAGAAATGTTCATGCCAGATTTTTTGGGTTACCAGTTTGTCCAGAGTTGCATAGAACTGTGTTTCCAAAGAATGTTGATTTGGGATGTTTTTTAAAAGTTAATGGTAAGGATTCATTACAAATTTACACAGCATACTTTAATGGCAGTTTGGAAATGAAAATTTTATTCTTGTATGCTTGACTTGCAATTATCTTTATAAAAATTGTTAATATTTTAGGAACTGTTGTAAGGGTTACACAAGCAAAAATGTTGGAATATCAAAGAAAATATGTTTGTGTGAAATGTAAATTTGAGAATGGTATAGAAGCAGACTTTGAAAATAGATACATACTAAAAGCACCAACTAAGTGTGGTAACACAGAGAACAGATGTAAATGTTCAACATTTAATCAGATTAATATGGTTTCTAGGGAGTACTGTAAGGATTATCAAGAAATTAAAATGCAAGTGAGTTCTATAAGGTCATAGTTATACCTATTATTTAAACAGCAAAACCAGATTAATACTGAAGTTTTATTGACATTTATACCATTTAAATATTAATGTACTCACTGTTACGCCTATCCCTTACTATTTATAATGAAAAAAGTCGATCGTATAAAGTAAATGCTCAAATGTTATTATTAAAACCAAAACATTTTACTAATCTTAAACTATACCTGAATAAATATATTATTTGGATTCATAATAAAGTTTATTTAAATGCTTAATAAATCTAAGATAATATAAGTTACAATAATTTAAAATTGCATTAATAATTTCTTGTTTTAGGAACAAGTAAACAAGCTGAATATTGGTACAATTCCAGGCTCAATGTGGGTAGTTATAGAAGATGATTTAGTTGATTCTTGTAAACCTGGTGATGATATTATTATTTGGTAAGATTACTCTTCAACAAAAAGTATATATATGTATGTAATCTTTTATAATTATTTGTTGCCTCATTTTTTTCATTACAGTGGTGTAGTACGACGGCGTTGGCGCCCATCTTCACAAAATAAGCGATCAGAAGTGGAATTGGTGTTACATGCAAATTACATAGAAGTGAGCAATGCACAGCAATGTGAGGTAATTGCCTCTGCTCCAGATGTTAAGGATTGTTTTGACGAGTTCTGGTCTAAATATGAACAATGTCCTTTGAAAGGACGTGATCAGATCCTTGGATCTGTGTGCCCACAGGTAACAAACTTTTTATAGAGAGTTTTTGTTGCACATCAATCTATATAGCTTATATTATTATCTTTAATATTACAGGTATATGGCCTTTATTTAGTGAAACTGGCATTACTTTTAACAGTTATCACTGGCTCCAACCATATCATTGAATCCGAAAGTGATAAGAAAAGTACAGTTGATGACAGTCATACAACTCGTGTTAGAGGGCAATGCCATTTACTATTGGTGGGCGATCCAGGTAAGTAATTGTCAAATTTCAAAACTAAGTAATTGATGATAATTTTTTCTTCAATATAAAGCAAACAGCCTTCAACAAAATTTTTGAGTAAGATTTATATAAGTAACTTACTTGGAACAAGTTCTACAATTCTAAAATCAATCTATTCAATATACAGTGAATGTACATTGCACCATGAAGCCCTAAACTTTATACCTCATAAAATATTTTTCTTTTAAATTGTTGCTCTTGGTGCAATGATTATTTGCCGAGGTGATCATTGGTTGATGTGGTAAACTGCTTAACATATTTAAAAAAAAGGAAAAGGTTCTATGTTCGAAATTGCCCTGGCTCTCATGGTTGGAGGGTACTATAGTTTCTTGTATATTTTCTTATTAATATATATACATAATTAATTTCGTCCAAATTTCAGGTACAGGCAAATCCCAGTTATTAAGAGCAGGCGCTGAATTGACTCCTCGTTCAGTTTTCACTTCTGGAGCAGGAAGTTCTAGAGCCGGGCTCACCTGTGCTGCGCTTAGGGTAATTACTAAAATTATTATGTTTTAAAAACACTCCTGCTTGTCAATAATGTTGTGTAAAACCTGACTTACCATCACATTGGGAGTTGTCAGTGTCCTATAATAAATTAAAACATCAAGAGTAGTGGTGCTGTGATTTAACCGCATTATAATATGACTACAGGAAGAAGGTGAATGGCAGCTAGAGGCTGGTGCGCTTGTGTTGTCTGATGGGGGGGTGTGCTGTATCGATGAAATATCGCACCTCCGAGACCATGACAGGACTGCCATTCACGAGGCCATGGAACAACAAACTATTTCCATAGCTAAGGTACAGAGACGAGCAATAAAAATCCAGTTTTGAAGCACTTTGTTACACACTAAACAAATTTATTATGTATAAATCTGTAGCTTTAAAAAACCATGATCTATATATTTTTTAATGAATTTTAGAAAAGATTGTTGTGTTTAGTGCTTTAAGAAAAACAGATTATTTGCATCGAGATAATTTTAGTAACTTCTACAGACTATTATATTTTTAGTATCGGCCTCTAGTGTATTAAGTATATAACAATTTTGCAAAAAAAAAACTTGTTTTCATTGTTAGTCTCGGAACTTATTGATCCATGTATATACTTTCAGGCTGGAATAGTGTGTAAGCTAAACACTCGTTGCGCGGTAATCGCGGCGTGCAATCCTAAAGGCCACTATCAAACCGACGAGCCACTCAGCGTCAACGTGTCTCTTGGCACTCCGTTGTTAAGCAGGTAATATTCAATGACAGTTACTATTAAGTTTATAAACTAACGTCTATAAAGCTGAATCCTTTTTTGATTGAGAATAACTTTATCAATTTAATTAATATTTTTTTATTAATCTTTGTAGAAGGAATGAAGAAAAAAAAGAATATCGTATAGAAAAATTAAAAATCTCACAAAACTGAAAAGCTACTTAACTCTCCCTTGTTTGAGCAACTTTATGAGAGAAACTAACACGAATATTTTCATATATTATTAAAATATGTTTTATTCGAAATCATAACAAACAAAATTTATAACCTTTATCGTAGGGAAGTTTATTGCTGTAATTCTGACTAAAATTTAAGAAAAATTCTAATAAATCAAGATTCATTCAATTTTGTATTTTCTTTTCAGGTTTGATTTAATATTTATCTTACTAGATTCAAAAAATAAAATGTGGGATAAATTAGTTTCGTCGTATATATTGTTTGGTGGAAAATCTTCAGAGTCAAAGAAAAGATGGAGTATAGAAAAACTACAGGTATGTATATACCATTTGAGTTCTTTATAGTATACATATACTAAAGTATGAATTAACGTATAGATTGTTGAACAACAGATAAGAGCACTTCTTTTTTGGATAAAAAATTGCAGATGTATATTGGTCTTATTGGGCCACGACAAGTGGATATGACAAAATCAGCTAATTCAATATTGCAACAGTATTACATGATGCAAAGAAAGTCTAATTATAGAGATCCATCACGGACTACAGTAAGAATGCTTGATAGTCTAGTAAGGTTCGTATAAGATATTATAATGTCAAAAATTATATTTTTTATAGTATATAAACTAGCTTATTGTAAGTTAGTTTTTATTATTTATATTAATAAAAATAATGAATATTTCTAAAATAAAAGTAGGCCAAGTTATTCCTTATTACATCATCTATTTGTAAAATTTCGGTTAACATCTGTCCAGCCCTTTCAGAGATTACCTGGGACACACAGACACAAAATGTAAAAAATATTATTTTGGTATATATTATACCGAGTACTCATGACAATAAATTTTTGTTGAAACTTTTAAGGTTATCACAAGCGCATTGCCGTTTAATGTATCGAAAAACAATATTGCCCGTTGATGCGATAATAGCTGTATCATTGGTAGATTTATCTATGCAAGATTGTACTCTTTCCGATACAGTTGATGCTCTACATTCTACATTAAGTTTGTATGAAATTTGGAGGGAAGAATTACTTTATTATGCTAAAAAATTGAAAATCGATCATAAGACCTTAGAAAATGAAATATCTAATGGAAGTCATACATTGTTTGCTAAGTTAGATCATGTTGAAGATAGTAATATACCACTCTCTGCTACATTAGTAACAAGCTCTTATTTTAACAATAAAAAGGATGAGAAAGAAGAAGTTGACAAAGGAAATACAATAAATAGCAAATTAGCTGAAACATTAGTTAAACACGCTACACTCAACAAAAATGAAAGGAAGCTGTCAGTAATTAAAAAAAGAACAGCAAAACTAAAACGAAAAGAAGTTGTTATTGATGAAAATAAACATTTTAAACAAACAAGAAAAGTTAAGAAACCGAAGAAAAATAAAGTTGAAAGGAGCAATTCAGAGAGTGATGATTGTGATGAAAACAATATGTTAAATGCTGTCCCAAGTGTCAATGATATTTTCAACGATTTAGGTATTGATTTCAATATCAATCATAATTTAAATGTTTTAGGCAGAGTAGATGGAAATGATAAATTTTTGAAATCAAGTGAAACAGATAAATTGCATTCTGAAGAAGTTGATCATGATACTGAAAATAATGAGACATCCAATGTATTGCATAATTCTGAATTAAATAAATCTGCTTTGAAGGGTATTCAAAATAATACAGTAAGTAAATTAAACCAATTTAAGTTTGCTGGTAAGACTGATCTCAGCAAATATTATGTTGAAACTATTAAAGAAGAAGTCATAGAAAAGAGCTCAAGTAATTTATGTCAAATGAAGAAAACCTGTCTTGCTAATTCTCAAATATCAATGTTTGAAAGTTCGGACTGTGATATTGACATAGATATTTAGGATTTATATTAAAAAAATAACAAAATTATGTTTCTAATAATATTGTATTATATCTGTCCTTATAATATTACTGTACACAAATAATTAACTCCCATATTTTGTAACTACAAAAAACATTCAAAATCAATAACATTAAAATCTTTTTTTTATTCATCCTCCGCACTTGACGCCTTATATGGATCTTGTTCATAATTTTCTATGAGTAACGACTTAAACCTTCTTACAGTAATGACTATTGATTCCTCTTTGGCAGTTATATTTAGTACTTCAACTCTCGATACAATAATGTGATCTGGATTTTTAGGACTTAAGCCTTTGATTACATCTATTTCATTGTCTACTTTAACCTGAAATGAAAGATAAAATGAGAAAATGAACTTTGCCAATTGTTTGATTCCTTTGACACATTTTACGTATTTTTACTACTTCAAGAATACTACATACCGGAGTGCTTTTCTTAAGTATCTTTTTGCCATTAACCCTGATTTTACTTTCATAAAACAGTTGCTCTATTTTACTGTAAAAGATGGTAAAAATTATTTGTGTCTTAACACTGTAAATTATTTATATATTAAAAATCAATTTTAATTGAAAATGTTAGTCTATATATACTCACTTCCTTGCAACACCTAGAGCTAACTTAAGAACTGCATCTGTTCTTAATGATGTGGTAGTGACTTTCATAACTTTGGAGTCTTTTGATAAACTAATATCACCTTCATCAAATTCATCGTCTGAGTCAGTGTCTCTTTGCTAAAAATGTATGTGGCACACAATTTTATATTATTTAATTTGTGCTTATAAGAATAACTATGTTCTAATGAAATAATGAAAATATTAAAGGTTATGTTTACCGTCTCTTCTGGGTAAACGATAAAGTATTAAATTACCTTTTTAGTTTTTTGACGAGTAACATTATATGTACATTCTACTGGAATTAATAGACGGGGTTCAAAGAGATTTGTTTGTACCGTACTAAAACGAGTAATATGAATAGGTTTCTTTTTGAAATCACGTATAAGGGCAGACCGCACGAAATACGAACCCCTCCTCCACAAGGAGTTCATTTTTAACAAATTTAAGTCTACCTAGTGTATATTAATTCCAAAAAAACAAAACCGCTTTGATTTGATAATAGGTACTTATTTACAATTTTTATTTTACATTTGACTGTTCTGGTGACAAGTCGTGTGACAGATATCATTGACATGTCGTATATGAGTCTGTGACAAGTTATTAACTTATTAAAAAAATAATTGTACATAATTGAATACACATATGAATGTAATTTGAACAGCAGATTTTCTAATTTATTTTGTTATTTTTCATTTTGAAACGTAATTATTGATTACCACCACGAGTTGTTATTAGAACAATATCTAACAGATGTCACTTTTTATAGAAATTTAGGGATAATCTTTCGTAAAATTATAAATTTTATAATAAAACGTCTGTTTGTCTGGTAAAATTCAAATTTAGTCACAATTATTGCGATCGTTCTTTATTCGCGTCTTTTCGCTTTCTATTATCTAATGTGTATCAAACAGCTTTTCAAGTACATTTATAATTTTTCGTGAATAGAGTATCCCTTACAAGTTTAGAACATAAAAAGCCCATATCCTTGGACTACAATAATTATTATGGGGTCATTGAAGTGAATAGCATAGGGATGCTACATATCTTCATACAAAAGTATTATTTAATTAAATATTATATGCATTAAACATCAAAGTTAGGTTTTTAAGTCCATATAGATAGAGAGTTGTTATTGAAAATAGCCAAGGTTTGTTAGTATACATTAATTAATTTAATACTATTATTTATACCAGCAAACACTTCTTTATAGCATTGAATAATTTAATGAAAAACTAGCTATTTCTTGAGCGTTTTGTAATTAACAAAAAATTAAAACTTGTGAAATTCTGAAGTAAATAAACTTTAATCCTCATAGAGAAGAGCATGGCAGCCCTGAAAATAGTGCACACTTTATCACATTATCCTCGGTTTGTCTCTTAGTAACATGTGGACACATGTCTCGAATTCGAAACGATCTTTTTATTTTCGTATACGATTTTATCTACGGCAAGTTCAAAGGGTTTTTAATTTGACACACTTTATGGCTTTGTCTTGTTTGATGGCCGTGGGTGGAGGCGTCACAAGTGTAGTTTTAATTAAACGACAAAGAGATATCAAAACGCCGTTTGTACGCTACCGGTTTACAAGGGAAATAGGAAGATCAATCTTTATTAGTCGCAATGCCTAAATATGGTCTACCAATAATAAAATGGCGCAGTGAGCTTTGTTTGAAGATTTTAATACCAAAATATTTTAACTAGTGTTCGATATTCGAAAGTGAGTTTGTATATTTATTACGTTTTCATGTCTAAACCTCTAAAACAATGTTTGTGAATTTTGTTACAGGTTACTTATTCATAACTTATTATTATTTTTTTAAAAACAGGGATATCATCAGGGGTAAATTTGTATCGATTAATTTTTATTGCTTAGCTCCATGTTTTAAACCTCGCGAATAATTACAATTGACAGGTATATTATTTTCATTATATTTTTAGAAGCGTTAGAATGGCAATAACAAAGATTTAATTGAACTAATTAAATTAGCAGTTTTTACATTTACAATACAACAACCATAATTTTTTGACAAAATCAACAATAAAAATGGCGGCTCCGCGGCTTAAAATGTATTTACTTTATTAATCTATAAACATATCACAAAACTAGAAAACCACATTCGTTATCATTCCGTGACAACGGTCTATTAATAATATGAAATTGTCTATTCTTCTCGCCTATTAATATCTCTTTTTTAACTGTGTGTATTGTATGCGTTGTAACAATGCGTTTTGACTATGGTTTATGGTTTATACTCGTCGACAACGGAAATTATGAATACATCAATGCAACAGTTTCCTTGTTATAATGTCCGTATAATGTAAACAAGATTTTCGATTGTAAATCAGTTTGTATTGATAGAAGTATAATTTAGATGAGAGTTATTGTAATGTTTTGTGGGCCGATGATTAATTTTGTTGTTCTTTTTTGTGAAAATAATATGCGGCTAGTTTGGAAATCTACAAGACATTGATTAGGTGTAACGGGAAGCAAAAACATTCCAGAATAAATAATATCCTATGTCCAGTTAATAGTCTATGTGTCACACATCTGTTTTGTGTGATAAGAAAAATAAAAAATGTTTATATTTGGAATATAATATTAATGTGCATACAGATACTTATAATTACATTTTATTGCAAATAATAATAATTTATGTATTTTTAATAATTTATTTGTTATTCGGCACGAAATTGGTTTAAATGAAAGTTTTGAACCTTTTGATAGGTTTAACCAAATCACAACATAAATATATATGTTGAAATTTTTACGTATTGAACTTCAAAAATAGCCGTCGGCGCGCTATACGAGGTAAAATCGTTAGAAGGAAATTAGATTTCTCATTTACCGCTCGAGATGGCATATCGTTTGTCATACGTTGACACCTCATCTTGTCACGGTGGCCAGCCTCTTTGTAGAGCCAGTGGACTGGAAAGCGGATGACAGGAAGGCAGGTCTTGAAAAATAGCTGTCCCATTATTTTTATGGTATGCTATTACGTAATATAGAATGTATCAGGTACCTTAAAGAAGTTTCAACTATGGCAACCTCCTTCGTAAAATATAAAACACAGAGTATAAATATAGTTAATGTATTACGGTAATGTCTTCATACAATGAAAATAATTATTTTTTATCATTAATATTACGACTGACATTACGCTCAATCGTCATGGTTTTCAATATATATGTAATAAGAAAATGGTTTAAATTTTTATTTTTAAACTTAGATGCTACAGTTATTAGATGTAGAATCTTTTTGCAAAATTGCAAATGGAAGGAAATATTCGTATAAAAATAGTTATTTTGTAATTTATATTACATTTAGCAGAAATTCTCGTTTTGTATTTAAACGTACTTTTGCGAGTACTTAAAATCTTCGAAATAATCAGAAATTATTAATATAAGTCGACACCTTTCCAGCTAATATTCTATATTTTCAGGAAGTCGTCTTTTCATTACTTGAAAATATATAGCTATATCAAATATATGAGGATAGTACCTACGGAATAAGCAATCATCATTCTTGTTGTGCAGTAAACTTTTTTTAAGTTAATGTCAATAATAAAAACACCCATTAATTATCCCAATTTGGAATTTAACTTTATCGCTGAAGACAGAACTATTTTTAAGTACCTGTTTAGGGTTCCACATGAAATAATAGAATCGGAAATTATATGCGAATTGCTTTAAATATGATACATTTATTTAAACACGCGACATACTAGCTTTTAGCTGCCGCTATGTCACTTCGTTATTTATTGTGTTTTAAAAAAATCGAATAATTTTGGCGCGAAAATTTAAACGGACCTTATGTTGCTTTATTTTCTATAAGATAAATAACGATTATTATTATATTTATAAGCTTTAGATCTGCGAGACGCTTCCTTGATGCCTTGTCTTATTTCATTCAGTTGAGTCGCATGTTCAATTGTCTCTATATAAAAAAAAAACAATAAATTGTTAAGAGTTGTAAGATACGACAGAAAAAATTGCGATCCAACGTCGTTTTCTGTTTAAGACGCTTCTATCTTGACCAGTTTTTTATAGACTGCGGGTTTACGAGTGGACCACATGGACTATGTGCTTTATAAACTGCCTCACTAATGCAAGTTTTATGAGTAATTTCATGGTTATTCATTCTCTCGGCAGGGGGCAATCTTGGGGTGCTAAAGCAATTCGTCGCACCCTGCGTTATCGCTTTCAGTTATATATTACTCTAAATTTACATCTGGTGGCTTTTTTTTTCGCATCCGGACATTTGAAACGCAGATATAAAATGTTACTCACGAATTTACGTGCTTTTTTTATAAGGTAGTGTGTCTGTGGCATCTCGGCTACTAAATAAAAGCACAGATTTCCTTGCAGTTTTTTATTATTGAAAGTTGACGTGATCGAGAATCCAGATGGTTTTTGGAGATCTGTGCGTTTGATAATTTGTCGATGTAGATATAAAATTATTAAGCATTTATGAGAGGACATATAATAAATTAGTTTAAACAGCATGTCTGAATATTAAGGGAATTAATAAAAAGTGATCGTGGGCGATAAGAAAAGTGCAATAAGATAGTACTTAAAACTGTTTTTTCTATCTGTATGTACACGTTGATATCCGAATCTACTAAACTAATTATGACATGGTTTTTAACAATGTATTAAGCTTATCACTTCTGGCTTTTCCTACAATGATGTGATTGTGTACTAGAAGTGGATGACAATATCGACACAAAGCCGTAGGTAAAAGCTCGTATTTTATTTGTAATGTCCAGTTCTTCAATTAAAAGTACTTGGTTATTTTAAATAATATAAACACTGGCACACTCCAGGTGTGTATCTTTGTAAAATATATTCCAATTTCTGAATTAACGAGTAACCACTTTTATGTCAAACGCAATCGAGTGCGGTACTTGGCCAAAAAGTGCGATTGCCATTAAAATCAAGGACATTAAAAAGGTTGGAATTAAAGCTTTTCGAGTTGAGAATCGTGACATCATGTCACCATATTTTGAGCGTTATTTTCCACTTTAAAATACGTATTTGCCATTTGTAGTGTTTTAATGAGACATCAAACGAAAGAGCATTTAACGTTGAGGTTAGTGGTTGTTGACATGCTTTTAAAATTTTACAGTGCTATTAAGAATAATAGTGATAACAGTACTAAGGCCGTTAGCTAAATAACACTAATACCTTCCCAGATATTACTAAAGGCGCTAACGGTATTTGAGTATTATTAGTATCAAAATACATATAAAAATGATTTGACACGACTTGAAACTAGATACAAACTTGAGTCACGTCTTGGTTATACCTTAAAGCGCTATTTTCATGAGGAAGAAACCTATTAGCCATATAGTTTGTTCCTATGAGAGTTCATTGTATCTTATAGTTCCCGCGACATAAAAGAATAATATTGTATGTTAGACGTTTCTTGAGACGTAGTTTTGTTTGGAACATGACAATCTAAATGGCTGTTACTAAAAATTTAAAAAGTTACAAAAATTCTTGTATATTATTAAATTTAACGTCAAAAATAGTTACAATGAATTTTTTGCTAAATGCATTATATGAGTAGATAATAT
>JAOSYY010000016.1:7514848-7526509 GCA_025727935.1 Hebomoia glaucippe
CTTACATTATTAATTTTATATGTGAACAATTTGGTTTTTAAATAGACTTAACCTAGAGTCACATTCGGTTTGTTGGTAGTTATTATGTAGAAATTACAATGAAATTTTTATACAATGTTAAGATTTATGAAGTTTGTTTGTTTGAACGCGCTAATCTCAAGAACTGCTGGTCCGATTTGAAATATTTTTTTCAGTGTTGGATGGTATATTTATCGAGAAAGGCTATAGGGATACTTACTAAGTGAGAAATATACACTTCAATTGGTTATATGGCATGCTATGTATGTAGACTAGGGCTACAAGTCTTCATTAATTAATCACTTAATTGAATAATTAATGACGTCAATAAGCTGTTTAGATATTGTGATGATTATTTTTATTTTCATCGTTCGAGAATTTGTTGACTGAAATCGTAATTTTCACTACAACGTATAATGTTTTGATATATAATTCTACAGTACACCAATAATCGTACAAATAAAGTTAAACGACATGTAATTCTGAACCAAAAGGCATTTTCCAAATTGGCTTCTTAATTTCATCACGTCATACTCCCTCGCATTTCCGGATTAGATTGAAATTGAAAGCAATTCTTTAACAGGAAAACGGATGTTTGGAAGACAAAAATTTTCTTTTTTTATTGTAAGAGATCATTTTTTTTTTAAATTTATCTATTATTGTATTTAAAACGTTTTTAATAATAAATCAGTCAGAAAAAAGATAATAAAATATGGAATGCAAATTTTTACCTCCTAAGTATCGAGTTAAAATAAAACTTTGTATGTAGATTGAATTACGATATTATAATTATGTACTTTGGATCAATAATATAGATAGGAGCAAGGCCTAAAGTGAAGTTTATATTTTGTATTGACTACATTTTTTGAATTTTGAAATACTTCTAGATTTTATTGGTATTCACAGAATTTTCAAACTTCTAAAATTGCGAAAACATAAATTGATCAATTAAAAATGACAATTGTATGAATGAAATTCAATAAATACTTAATAAATTATTAACTGTTATTACTGTCTATGGTATCCTAACTCTTTAACGAATTGGCCAATTTTGATACGGTTTTTTTGTTTAAAAGCTAACATATGAGGCCTAAGCTTATAATTTATGAAGGTCTATTTAAGCGTTGGACGTGTTGTACTAAATTTTTTATTATTATTTAAAGTTTAATCAATCTATATATGTTATAAATTTATATTTCTTCTTAGAACATATGAGTCGAGTTATTGCAAAATATATAATATAAACTATAATATACGAATACCTATGCGAAAATTAAAATCAATAGATTTATAATCGTATTAGATTGCACCATACAAGAAAAGAAGATTAAATTTGCCAGACACCTGTAATATTCTTGTTAAAATACAATCCCCTCTAGATGATGTTTTTCATGAACCTGAAGAGAATAAAGAAAAATTTAATCTGTCGGAAATGAGGTAACCATAAATTATTTTACAAAAATATACTTTTAATGTAAGTGATTGTTACGCCACAAAAGAAAGTAATTATTATGTTTGCTTGTGATTGATGTTACTAAAAATATATGGAAATGATTTTAATTTATCACTTCGAGGAATGACAAAATTTAGTAGCACGAATACCAATATTTTATGGCTGTCATTTTTCAAAACAACTAGTTAACGAGTTATAAATTTACTGACGATTTTTGTATTTAATTTAATGAAATATTCATAAAGGTTTAATGAAGAGATTTAAAACATAGTTTAATATATTAAATGTTTTTATATTAAACAAAAAATTTAAAATTTACAGTACGCGTACCTTACTCTTTTAATAAGTATTAAGAAAGTAATATATAATATTTATTATTTAATAATTATTGGTTGCAAGTCTTAATTATTTAAAAACAACTCTAAAGATTAAATTTTTAAATTTTAAATTTCAATATTAATATCATTTCAAATTGTATTATTTTCTTAAAATCATGGTCACACAGACGGCTAATACACGCCCGCTTTTCAGGACGCATAAAGGGGAAATTGCCTCCTAGTTGAATTCATCCACGGACCGAAGCGCCAACCTAAACCTTCCGTAATAACATAGCCGTTTCCGCGACGAAAATTTTAGTATAGTGAGAACTAACGAAGCGGCAGACCCCGTTCCGCGGATAGAATACATCATGATGGCTCAACTCGGGTTTTCGAAAATTATGGAGATTCCGTTTTAAATTCAATAAAATTCACAGTACCACAGAAATGAAATATATTTTAGTGTTAAAGTTTTTTTATCTTTTGTTAGACATGCGATTGCTTTTTGTAAGCTAAACGTATCTGTGTTATGCATTGCATATGAAACATGCCTAAACATTAACGCCATCCTCTTAATCAAACACGAATTCAAAAAAAAAAAACAACTACAACCAAAAATAACTTAATAAAGTGAAATCGTAGTTAATTAACTTCTCAAAACAACATCCGCATACGATAAATTTTACTAAACTTTTAATTTTACGGCATTTAAATAATCTCTGATAGATCCGACGAAAGCATTTAAAAGTTATCTTAAATATAATGATAGTTATTATTTATTTTTGTGATAAAGCATGTCTTCATGAAAGCGATTCGCGGCGGGACGCCAACATGGCCGACGGTGCTCCCGCGGCCTCGGCGAAATTAACGGCTCCTTACTTACAAATTAATTGCTAATTCAATAAATCCTTTCTTTATTATCTGGTATAGCTGAAAATTAAATTGTAAGTCATCCTTTTGTGGTAAGAGCGGTAATATTTAACAAAGAAAGAAATTATTTACTGTCTAAAAGCAAAACTTAACACAGCTTACGAATACAAGGACATTATAGATTATGAAATCTTAAAAAAAAACATTTACTCCATATAATTTTATGAATATATCCTCTACTAGCGGTGCCCCACGGTTTCACCCGTGTTATAATATCTTTATAAATTATAGAATATGTGTTTTTCTGACTTATGTGACAGCTGTGTTTCAATAATTTCATTAAAATCTATACACTAGTAACAAACATAATGTTAGTAAAGATTTTTATTTTTAACTTTTTTATCAACCATACATATAAAACAACTTTTAACAGATGAAAACACAGTATAACAAGAAATCAATATCGCATATTAAAAGACATTCAAAAAAGCTCAGAAGTATAATTTACCCAATAAATTACAGTTTTTAAATTCAAAACTATTTTATATCGAAATGGAAATATGTTCTTCCAATAGTGCGTTGGCGTAACCTTCACATTCATAACGTATCTAAATACATCAGACTATAGAAATTCAATTGTAATAAATTAGAAAAGCCATTCGAGAACTCTTAAAGCCATAACAAGGATGAAAAGAGCATATAATCTTCAAAAGCATATAAATCCGATCGCCAATGTCCAATCGTAACAAAAGAACCGATTGTAATAAAAGAACATATTCAATAAAACTTATTTTACTCCTTCCAGTGACATGAGACAAGTGAATCTTAACAACGTTACGTATAATACAACTGCACAATTACTACAGTGTATGGTATTATGTTTATCGCCAAAAATATATGTGTTATTAGACAACTTTCTGGCTTTCTTGTCGGCGATTTTACACCTTGCTTAGCACCTATCAGGTTCGATTTACAATTCCTATCAAACAAAACTCTATATAAAAATTATACTACCCAAAAACTTCATTTTAACTTAAGGTTTTTAATGTACGTATACGGAATAACTATCGTTGCGCCAAAGAGGTTGGAAATCTATTCTTTCTGGTCACAGAAGTAATTAAAGTGTAACTTCTTTAGGCTCATTGACAGAAAATTTCAAGATGGCGTCACAACAATACCATCATGGCATAACATCGGCGTCACAAGCCCGTCACGATTTTGAGTTTTACCTTTGACTGATTTGAAAATATTACAGATTTTCATTAATCTTGCTAAAGAAGTTTGACTTGTGCGCTGCGGTAATTTATTGAATTTCGATCAAAACACCTCACAAATCTCATTCAAAATCTATTGATCCAACAACGAATAAACCGACTGATACATAGCTGTAGATATTAATTTTTTTTTTTTAATTTGTAGTTGATACGAATCGTTCATCCCTTCCTTTATTCACTATATATTCTATACACTATACCACATACAGAGTATACGAACCCCGTAGATTGAATCAATACAAAGTGAATGAAAAGTGAACTCCCGCGGTGCAACCGAAAGGTGGGTCTCAAAGTAACACAGTATTATAATATTTGATTATTTATTGTATTAACGTCGATCTAAATTGAATGTGATTTATTGTTTTACATTACCTTTAAAATATGTCTTGGAACATTGTATTCATATGATTAAATATTGTATCTGTGGCGTTTCTTAGACTGTTGTCATGGCCGAAAGTAAAAACAAGATATAAATTTAAAAATTAGAACACTAGAACAGAACGGCTATGAGTTGGCACATAGGCAGTGTATATAGTCCCAAGAGCACGTTTAAAATTGATTACACTAGTGAAAAAGAAATATCTTTTATACCAGTGAACCATCATTGAAAAATTATTATAAACTAGTTATGTATTCTTTATAATTCCTATACCATGTCCTGTAACTTACAGTGAAATAAGCAATGTAATATGATAGAGTGAAGTCTATTAGAAATAGTGCATCCTCTTTATTGTTACAATTATAAGCTGCCAGTATCTTTATCAAATAAAAAAAATAATGTGAAAAGAGAAGGATTAAAGAATTTTTATGATAGTTATAAAACAGCTATACAAAACTATTCCTAAAAGTTTCGCACATACCTACGACTTTTACGACTTACTTTTTTTAATACATAAGAAGTTATACATCGTTAAGTTTTCAAAGTTGGTGTTTTATCTATGGTAGTGGCTAGATTAGTGACTAGGTTAGTATCTGAGTTGAAAATGTTTTAATTCCAGCCTCTGGCGGCGATAGTAACTAAATTCCCTAACGAACCAAACAAAAGTTCTTCAAACTGAATTTTAGTTGAACTAAACTTTTCCTTTGTTTTTCAGCAAACGAGTTCTATTTCGAAATTCAAAAACCATAAATCACTCAATAGATCTACATTTTAGAAATGATGTTCAAAATAAAATCTTCACTTAGATGCATATAAAGCAACAAACATGTTTAGTTAGTAAAACAGATCCAGAAAAAAATAAATAGCAAATTCAAATACATATTATTGCCATATATATATGTGTATAAGAAAATTATGTGTACTTGTACTACTGAAGTCTTCAAAACCTTGGAAAGAAGTACAGTAAGTGCTTGAATACACTGAATGTTTTTTCATGAAAATAAGTTTTCGATTCTTCATGAAAACCCCGTGTCCTTTTGAAACTAAACAAATATACAATGTTGTCCCATGTTGAGTTTGCATTACGCGAACAAGGTTTGCAAGGAATCACTGAATTTCCCTTGAGTGCAGTAAACTTGGACGACATACGACGATACTTCGATACTGTTTGATGTGAAGAATAAGATTCAATGTTTCAATACATATATACAATACGTGTACGATCAAATTCAAATTTTTAATTGTCTAGATTATTTTAATTTTGAGATGTTTAATATTAAACATACGAAATAGTTTTACGCGTAGTTTATATATATACCTATATGTTTACTGTATTATGTAGCCAAATAAAGCTAAGATCCTAAACAATTTTAGAATGAACATTAACGACTTATTTTTTTTAAATCATAAGTAGTTTTTTTGTAAAATATTAAAGGTATAATGTTTTTCTGCTTATACAGCGCTATGTTACAAGAATATTGCCCTTGTTAGCCCAACTAATACTTCGTCAAACGAAAAAGGATATTGGACCACCAAAGCATTCCACACTGAAAATTCTCTGAAAATTTTCTCATTATACTCGTGGATTTTACTCAGATTCCCTTCTTTGCTAAATATTAGCGCAGTTTTCCTCTCCCATCGAATAAAATGAGTAATAAGAAAGTAAGAAACGTCGCAATGATGGCAATTTATTTGCGTCCAAACTCGTCCCGGCTTAATTAAAATGACGATGGAACGAAACTTTTGACAGTCTATTTCAATAAATATTTATTATTATTCGTCATCTCTTTTGTCTCAAAATTTGTAAGGAAAGAAATTCTGAAACACTCTAATTCTTGTACGTAGAGACCGGATGTAACAAAACAACAATTTCTTTGGATCTTTCCATAATAATTTTAGTTCGATATTTTATAATTTTTTAAACTCAGTTAAAACTTTTCTTGGGAAGAAGCTTAAAAAATAAATAGTTAAGAAAGTAATTTAATTATTTTATTACATCAGTTATCTTAAACTCTTATAATTTAATCACTGGCACAATATTAGTATTGATAGCATTTGCTCAGAAGATGTATTGGAGTTTTTTTTTTATTTATTTATTTATTATATAACAATTATTATTAGTTTTGTTAGTAACTAAATTAATCCGCAGCCTATGATCAGAATATAGAAATGAAATTGTTTTAAGATACTTTTTCTACTATTAACTATCTGTCTCTGTGTGTCTGTGTCTGTCCCTTAGGTTAGACGTAAAAATAACACTATCCGATTAAAGTTTTATAAACTAAATTTGTACCTTACAGTTATATGCTTTTAAAAAAGCTGTTTTTTTACTATTCAAACATTTTAATGTTACATATATCTGGACACATCAATTAATGTTGTAAAGTGTAAAATAGAAGTCTCTCTGACAGATTTATTCCAGTTTCTCTTAACGCACCAATAAAACTTACAGAAACCCCCAATTCGTTTGTAACTTTCCAAAAAACAAGAACTAAAGCTTCATCTCTTTTTATCTTTTGACGCAATAAATATGTCCACCTACTTCAACCTGGGTAAATGTTTTACCAACTAGCCAATAAATTCAAGAGATTAATGATAGATACGAAATTTATTTACTTAAATACGTGTACCGTGAAATGTAATCGGTCCTTATACCAATTAATCTTACAAACACTTTTTTATCTCGACACCGTCAGTCTAAGACTTGAAATATTGAGGCTTAAATAAATAATTTCTTAACACCAAAGACATTACGAGATGTACCTTTAAGATTAATTTTTACAATACGACCACCGTATTTTACTATTAAGTCTAGTATTCGTAGATTGGTCGTTCTTCATGAATTTATAAAATTATTTCCTAAAGCTTTCTTCCAATTTTATATATTCGTACATTGTATATAAGAAAGGCTTTAGCTAGACAAGAGCAGGAAATAATGTTTCAAAATTTTTATTTATGACATTAAATAACAGTACCTAGTCAATATCTTAGACTAAGGGAGAAATCTTCGTCCTTTTAAATACAAATTATATTTCAAAAACGTATTAGCTATTTTAAAAACATACAAAAATATGTAGGAAACTTACCCTTATTAATATTATAAACGCGAAAGTCTGTGAGTGTTTTATTACTCTTTCACGTGAAAACTACTGAACAGATTTTAATTAATCTATAGAATCGTTGCTCATATCTACAACACAGACGCGGGACAATTATTATTAATATATAATATATGCTTTGGGAAAGACTTGCCATTTGTATTGCTAGTAATGGCAACATAATTTTCACACTACTTATGTAACAAGTACTCCATATGCAACTAAAACCAACCACCCTCTAAGTAAAGAGATACCATTAGAACCCACGTGGGACCAAGCCCCAGGGTGAATGGTTCCGCCGAATTTTTACTTTACCACTAATTGGTACGGGGATCAAACCCAGACACTCCCTGGGGACAATGCAACGCTTTTTCAATGTCACTCTATTTGCTACAAATGAATATGTTGTTTGGTTAGCATTCTGTCCAAAGGGGACGTGTTATGAATTATTCAAAACTGAAATGGTATATGGCTAATGTAGATTTAATTTGCGGGTAAAAAGATTTGTCCATAAATAGAATTTTATTAAATAGTAACCAATGTGCAGTTTTTATATTATTTAAAAATAATAACTGAATTAATTAATATTTTTATTGAATTATATTTCAAATTATAGCATTCAATAAATGATCAGAGAACTCGACTACAATCTATACATATAAATAACATTGAAGTGCAGTTTCTGTATGTACGAACAGATTTTTCCTTAATACATATTATTTATATATGATATTTATTAAATCCTTCTATGTTTGTGCCTAAGAATCTTCGATACGACTCAACCGCTTAAGACAGAACTTTTATTAGCAGATAACTAATATAATAAAGGGTGACCTAGTCTCCTTTTATTTCGTAGTTAAATATCATCATTATGATAAAACGACTTTTATCATCATCTTCATAATTTCAAAATAGTGTATAAATAAATCTGACACAGGTAAAACCGAGGGGCACCGCTATTATAAATTAGGATTAGATCGAAAATCATTTTTAAAATAATATTATAACCAGTCATTGTAAGAAAGCAAATAATATCGCTTTACTTGTAAAAATAACAACAGCAGACTATATGCTACGCCCGATTTTATTATAATTAAGCTCTTTTATATCCAACGATTAACCTTTACAAATCATTTTTTGCAGAGTAATCTCAAGCCCGTCCCTCCGAATCGAAATTGATTAAAAACGAACCCTGCGAGAACTTTAACAATAGAACGCAATATTATCGGATGAGCCAAACGCATATATCTACAAAATTTCACGCACCCCAAGTAATAATATCGCCGAAGATTTTCTTATCTACCCTTGTTGGGATCGCGGAAGTTCCAAGGCTCTAAAATCCCGATAAAAGGGTCCACTATATCATATTGGCGCTTTCGATAGAGATCCAGTAATATTTCGCACTACTCAAAGGATAATGGCACTACTTACGGGCTCTGAATTGAAAAATTGATGGAAGCTTGTCACGAATCGATGCTTGCTTGAAAGAATTACAAAGTAGGCCAAAGGGGAGAATTTCAAAGCGCTTAAGTAGTTTCTTATAGCGAGTGAGCTTTTATTACTTTTTAACTTTCAGTAAAAGCTTGATTAAACTTTTTTTATTTTAAACTATTTTTCTATATTATAGTATTTACTGTTAAAAAATATTTCTTTGCGCGGTAAAAGATGACTCATAAAACTTTTACTGCCATTAATAACACTTCCGGAAAATGCTGAAACTTAAGGATTCTCAATCAATGTTTACTGAATAATCGCTGACGTGTAAATGTAAACAAAACAATGACTCGCTAATACGTTCCCCCGGCCCAATGAGGTCATTGAGGTGCGGTTTCCAGCCTGAATATTTAGTATAAGCCGATTCAACCACTATTGTCTTACTGTACGTGAAATTTGCATTTCCTTTCGCAAAGATCAAACCTGCCACGATCTTTATTTTTATTGTAGGCGCGGGCTTTGAGAGAATTTTAAGCTCGACAAAATTATGAATGTTTGAGGGTCTGTATTGTTCATAATATTATTGTTGATTTTTAAACAATATTTCCTATTGCCAGGGGTGTGTGTTGCTACGCGCATTAATTTTATATAAATTTATTTTTAATTTATATCAAAAAGCTCACAAATTTAAACACTCCCAAAAAAACTTCCTGATACTATACAATGTTTTGGATTTAAAGCATTTTTGTGAGGAACCCTAATTATAATAAATTTTATAAATTATGTACCGCAGTCGTTTCAGCTGTTGTATGTTCACTGCTGGACATAGACCAACCCAAGAATTACAAGAACGATCGATCACCTCCATGTATTCTACATATTTTAAGATACATTTAGAAGAAAAGCTATTGTTATAAGAGAAACAAACCTTTTAATCTATAGTAAGATTATAAAGCTGAAGAGTTTGTTTGTTTGTTTGGACGCGCTAATCTTAGGAACCGCTGGTGCGATTTCAAAAATTTTGTCAGTGTTGGATAGTACATTTGTCGAGGTAGGCTTATAGGCTAAACTTTCTTTTCAAAAAAATTAGGGATCCTAATTAAAATTCCAATAATGTAACCCAAGGTGTAAAAATCGAAATGTACGTGAGCGAAGCCGTTGGCAGAAGCTAGTATTATATATAAGTACCTATACATTTTCAATAAGCTTATACTTTGTATGATGAGTTAATTTCAAGTATTACAAAAATACAAATAAAAACCTACATATAGAATTAAGCTTTTGCATAACGACGAAACTACGTTTTATTAATGTTTTATTGCCAAAGCCTACAGGCGAAATTACAACTTCCAAAAGTTGGATTCTTGGGGGACTTAATACCGATGGAAATATATTCCTGGCTTGAAAATACAATTTTCCTTGTTCGCGTGTCTGTACGGGAGGCAACCATGCGAATATTACGTTTCGTTTTAGTTTCAATAAAAAAACTTAACACACATGCGATATTCACCTTTAGCCCCTAATTTTATGAACTAGAACAGTTTGTATTATTATTTCGATGCTGTATTCAACATAACTATATCATAAAGTCGCGTGTTTTCATTGTAATATGATTAACAAAGGCTTAATCCTTTCACAATAGCTGGATTAATCTGGCTTTTGTGTAAACAGAAACGGTATTATATCAAAAGCTACAAATTTCGTTTACACCAATTATGCTATACGTGAGATTTAAGCATGCAGCTTGCCATATTAAAACAATTTATTTTTAATCCTCTTTACATAGTTTGTTCATGTTTTTTAGTATTTTTTCAAATCGTAGCCTAACTGTATCAACGAAATTTTAAAATGGTTTTATTTTTCGAAACAGGAATCGACGATCAAAGTAAGTTTTAATAATAGTATTTTTAATCCTCATCTCGATATAGATTTGACGTGTCTGTCTGTTTATCTATAGTAGTATTCTAAACGAATGTGCTGATTTAGATGTTATTATTGCTTGAAAGCTGATTTATATAGATATCCGTCGGAGGTTGCTTAATTTTCTTAATGTTACGTTCATTAGATTCAACCCTACATGATATTCTTAAAGGCCTCTTTGCTGCCTTCTTTGATTTAAATATAGAAAAACACATAGAGTTTTTATAAAATATTCAATTGAACACACTATTATTGAATAATAATTATATAAAGAAACAGGATGTTTAATATTTAAAACATGTTTTTAACTATCCAAAGACTAGACACAATATAAAATTAAAAGTAGTAAATAACATTCGCTTATCACAATTGTTCGTATCACCCAAAAGGCCGCTTATTGATTTTCATTGCTCGTTTCGTTGCTCTCATTAAAATAAAACAAGTTTCTACGTTATAATTAATGTTATAATTTACCTCGGTCACGTATCGCGAACATGTTGCTTTAGTGAAAATAAAATTAGTTTTTCCACAATAGGCTTACCACGCGACGTAATAAAAAATAATCTTTATTGTTTTGTGTAGAAATTACCATAACTCAGAGTTATTAAATTAAATGATGATTTACAGTCGTGTATGGAAAACTGAAAGTGTATATATCACTTGTGATTTCTGAGCACGGCGATTGTTTTATCAAGTTATTGTTAAAAAGGAAAATGATCGGTGTATATATTGAAGGCAATCGGTTACAATTTTAGTGACTTGATAGATCTTATTAACAAGTTATAGAAAAGGATGTCCATGAATTAAAAATTAATTATTTCATACTTGTTATAAAAATAATATATTTACAGTTTTTTCTATTCTATACGCAAACCCGTTTAAACTTCATATATGTTTT
>JAOSYY010000016.1:7533131-7545868 GCA_025727935.1 Hebomoia glaucippe
ATGTACTAACTGGTTGTTCTGTAACTGTATCTTTGAATAATGCTTAATAAATAGTAATTTTTAGTTAATTAAAAATTTCGATCAAATTAAATGTGTTTTTTATACGATAGGAAGGCAAATTAGCATGCAGTTCACCTATACTAAGACATTCCTGTCGTCCATGGACATCTCCAAGATCAGCAGATCTAGAAGACGCGTTGGCAACTTTAAGGCTTTTGTCATATTACATCAATTGTCATTTTTCGTGACAGTCTACAGTTGGTCTTATTATAACCTTTATTAATTCTGTCTGTATGTGTATTTTATATTGTAGCTAATAAAATAATGGCTAGTTTTTATGTCTTTTTTGTTTTAAAGCCGATCTAATCGAGATTGCGTCAAAATATTTGAAGACCTGTTAAGGTATTTAATAATTTTTCATTTGAGTTTCTTAAACATGTTTAATATTACTTCGCTTATAATGAAATATTTTTAAAAACCATGAATCTTATATAAAACTAGACGACCCATTGAATTCGTTCACGTCAAAATATGAACATGTCTGGGGATACATACCAATTTTAATAACGGTCAGTTATCGTGTCTGAGTTAAGTGGTGTCATATATACAAACTTTTTTTTTTATTTATACAAGAATGCTTTTCTAGTGCTCAGATTTTAAATAAAACTTCTTCATTAACAAAATGAACGTGATATTCATGGACATTGGAAAGGCGCAATCGATACTAGCGAGCCGTAGCCCCTTGATGCGATTGTCAGGTCTGATTAAGCGTATAAAAATAAATGGTACGCCCAAAAGGGGAAGTCACAAGTCGGAAGGAAATTCTCCTTCCTCATTTTCGTAATTGGCTTCTTACTCATAATAACCTTTCGCGCTAGACGATTCTTCGCGAAGGTAATTTTGTCTAAGAGTACTAACATTTTACGGTGCACAGCTCTCTTATTTTATGAATATATCTAGGATTTTTGGTAAATCAGTCTCATCCTATATACCAAAGTTATTTTTTTATATGTTATACGCCACAGTACCATTAGCTTTTAATATAATCTACATCTTATCGGTTTCGTAAGGAGGCGAATCGACTAATATTTAGTTTTAGTTAGATATATTTAAGTTGAGATAGTGTACAATACAATTGGCAATGGCTTTTTAGGATATTATACTTGTATATTCTTTTTATATCTTGAAGTTACAGTTGAATAAATAAAATCAAGTTAAAGCTTTCCCTTGCTTTATAAAAACTGTTTTAATAAAGCACTTACGATCGTATCGCATGATTGATATCTGCTATTCAAATTTCGTTATCAGTTCACTAAATGTAAACTATAAACTTTGTGGGCTTATTGTTAATCTATTTTAGATTAACAATAAGCCCACAAAGTTTATAATTTACGACTCCCGCGTGTCGTCTAACTACTATCAACCGATACGTCATATACATCCGCCAGGAAAACCGCGTCCATGTCACCTGCAGATATTTGTCAAAAGCCATGGGGAACAAATTTATTACTGCGAGCGTTGATAAGAAATCTGAACTTTATCTTTAGAGTGTTAAGATCGATAAATCATTTTCTATATCGTATCAAAACTGACACCGTAGCTATATGTATTAAGTTGTCGAATATGGTCGCCCTGTGTCGGAAACGGTCAAATTTATTGCCAAACTTTAATGTCTGCAAATATTGGATTTTGTATTTTTGGTGCTGACTAAATGGGTGACTATGATTGATGTTATATTGTTTGATCCCAGATTTGTGTCATTGAACTATCATAGTTTTTGCGATACATTTTTGTGTGGATGACCCATCACATACCGTATCATATTTGTATATTCTGTTAGTTTAAATGGATGTTTATTGTACGAGTACGAGTTAAGCGTATGCTATTTTGCAGTATAGATGGTATGAAATTTTAATCTTACTAAATAAACATTCAACCGACTAGAATCCGGGTAACTTCTAAATCGTTCGGAAGACTAATGTCGCGTGACTTCGACAAACTTGCGAATAAATCGAATGCACCTTCAATCGCAATTGGATCACGTAGTGAGTTCATTTCCCGGACTCCTCATACCGTAGAGCGCTGGGAGACTACCTGCGCCCCCGAGGGTGTCAGCGTAATTTACGACCCTAGATAACGAGGGCTCACAGTGGTCTTATCGACTTCCCTTGCATTTTTTCACCGCTTCTAGTGCCTTTTTTCACTGGCAAATCGACTATTACGAGAAACGTTATCGACCAAAGACAATCGCAGCGCGCTCGAATGAAGTGTCTTGAAAGTTTTTATTCTAGTGCATTTGCACAAGTGGGAACAGATGCGGTATTACTTTGCGATTTCATTCATATGTGAGCGTACTTCAAGTGACTTTTGAAGTCTTTATTCAAATGTCTGTTATAAAATTTTATTTTACCTAGTTGAGACTCACGTTCGTTTGGTCATTGGAGGCACCTGCTGTAGCCGGAGTTTTATAGCTCCTTTTACTTCTAAGATGCAAGCTCAAATTTAGTAATTTTGACTTGCTCCAACGATGAATCCTCAAGAAAACGTCGTAAAATTTCATGTGCCCGGGTTGGAAGATTTTGTAGATTAACTAGAAAGGATATCGTACACTTATACGCTTTTGTGAAGGAAAGCTTGTTAAAATAAACAAAGATTTTATAGTCTATTACATTTCTATTTTATATAAAACTACAGTTTTATTTTAAGAATACAAATCTAGACAGAAATAGAGATTATTTATCTAGATCTCATACATTATTTAATAAATTATATGTATATTTTTACTTTATTTTATGCGAGAATGCATACTTTAACCATATGATCACATTCTTACCAACTAAATGAATTGAAACATGAACTTTATTCAAAATAAGCAGTGTGTCGATGGAGACAGCTTGCTGGGCCAAATAAATCGCATACATTACCTCTATACATATCAACGCTTCCGAACTAACTTTGTAAGATTGAGACAGAACTTTCAAGTCGCTTCACAAGATTTATATTTGTGAAAAGTTGTGGAAAGAGATCACTAACATGGCAACATATAGACCGTTTATCGATCTATTTTATTACCGGATGTATTAAAAAGAACACTTTTTTGTTAACGTCATTTTTGTTTATAAATAAACAGTAGAATTTAACCAAAACTATTATAATAGACAACTGAAATTAGTTCAATTCTTACGTTTTAAAGCTATTGACATATTCAGTATTATCTGTAAAATTTACTTTTAAATGAAAACAATAACAATTAAACAATATTCAGTATTTTAACTCTTCTGCCACCAGAAGAACATTGAAAATATTTTTAATCGTACCATTTACTGTACGAAAAAACCTTTTATAAATATTTTATTACTTTTCAGATATCGTGACTTTATTAATAGCACTAATAAATTAATTGCATGTGTAATAAAAATTCAGAGTCGGTCCCGAGGGAAACTTTAAAAATGATTCTCTTATTCCTCTTATTGGATTATTCAGGCGTCCGTGTTAAATATGTTATGAGATTTGTGCCCTAAGGATATAATTTAGGATGTTCTGTAAATTCCGTTTCATATTTCTCGCTGTGTTTCGTCGTATATTAGTCTTACACGAGCATATGGCCGAGTATTTTTTTGCTTTGAAAGCAAGTCTTAAGTTTCAAGGATGAACGCTTGGAGCGCTGAAATATTATAAACATAAATTATTTAGCTTTTAAGCAGATGCTGTGAATAGCGCGAAGCAACGTGTAAACTTTGTGATGAATAACACAATAGATAGTTTAACGGGTAAGATATGTGAGTTCCTCCGAGTTAGTTTGAAACTTCTAATGTCTGTAAGCCAACACACGTAATGTTGAATCTTAAAATCGTAGAACTCTGAAGAATTTAAAATTGGAATCAAGCGTTATATCTTATTCTCTAACAGCATTTTGAACACTAATATTATAAATAAGGAAGTGTTTATGCTTTAATTTATTTTTAATTAAACAATTATAATTTATTATGATATTGAGATATAAGGGACTATCGATATAGGGAACTTTTTGCTAAATGATATAAGAAATTATTAAACTTTTTAAATTGATTAACGCCGCGGATGAAAACTAGCAATTTGAATAATTATTTGCTAAGATATATTGGACCTCTTTTCATCATAAAAAATACTGGCTGGTTTAATAAACAACTCTTAATACTTTTTACAGAAATTTTGAGTAAACCTATTTCAACCAAAAGAAGTATGTTGACAGTATTAGACTATAAATTATTGCCTAACAGATACAATAATTACAAAAAAAAATCTTTTTAGTTTTATTAGAAAATAATCAATCATACATTGTATCACCATTAAATTTACATTTTTTTAAATCTTTATTATATTCAAGCCATCGAATCAAAGTTATGATTTTATTCATGGATTCATTAATTTATTCATGTAACAAAGTAGTGTCACTTTCTATTTTCATGGAAATATTGAAAGATACATAGATCCGCAGAATGATTACTGAGAAACGTTGTTATGATAAACAGGGTACTTATCAATTCGCTCCGGGCGTCACTGGATGAGGCCATATAAATTTTATTACACCCTGTATAATGTACATTTGAGGATTGATATGTTAAAGTGTTCCGACACTTCTGAGAAACTATAATAAGTCATCGAAAGTGTTTATTACGGATTGTTCCTTGAATAACAATTAATTCTTATGAAAAATATCACTACGTCATTTACTTCTTATCACATTAGTTATATTTCAGTGAAACTATGGTCTCATTCGGCCTCGTAGTTTCTGAGATTACCTGTAACAAACAGATAGGTAGAATTTCATTTAGTACCTTTTTTTTCTTTACATGTAAATAATGCTGGCTACCTTTTTGACACTGAAAAACCGAGATTTTGTTAAGTTTAAAAAGAATCTTAAGAAGTGTTATTAATAAGTAAATCTCAGACGTTTCGAGTTGTAGATCGTTTCAGAAATAAGGTATATAATGTATGTATGTATGTGAGTAAATATATATAAAAAAGTAGGTTTTATTTAACGCTACAAAGCTCTGTACAAATTTAACACGTCTATAAAGCATAGTCCACTTGTCTTGTTTGTTCGAACCATAATTCAAAATCCAATTTACTGCAGATGAAATTACCGCCAAATAATCGAATAACACGTTTGTTTGGGGCGGGTTCGCGTATTTGATAAAATGAATTTTCATTGAACAAATAATGGTCTGTGGTGATGTACTTTGTTCGAATGACATATTATAATGTAACAATATTTAGTGTATCAGTTCACTTTAGTGCTAAAAGACCTTTGTTCCTTTTATATTTTAATAACTCACATGAGGAGGCTTTGGCGTTCAATAATATTGCACAATATAAACGATAATCTTGAACGTGTAGGGATTATTAACGATGGTTTAAAAAAAGTTCAGTGTTCCCAATTGTTACTTTGCAATTTTCTGTTTAAAGGCATTGTGATCGACTAGTTAAAATATTGATGCAAATTGTTTGTTAATTTTGTTGAATTTCTGGATTCAAATAAGGTATTCAATATTATTGCACAGCAAAAATAGTGTGCAGTATGTCGGGCGTTTTATACGATTATTTCTCTCAAAAGGAGTAAAACGACTTCCTATTCATACATTCAAATTTGGAAGTCAAATTGACAGTCAAAATATGTAAACGTCGTAAAAAGACGAAATAGCACGACCGCGTATAAATTCATATGTACTTACAGCGTAAATACACAAATATCCCATTTTATACAAATCGTTTGCATAAAACCTCAACAAGAGATATCTTAGCTATTTACGATAATTTAAATTTTATCCCGCGGCCGTTCCATAAATAAACGCGTTAGATAAACGTTTTTATCATAAGCATATTTCGCCCGACATTGCAAAATCGGATTTCCATCAAATGAGTGAAGGGTCGGCCATTTATCATTCACGTTTCGGCGAAATAGCTTTTATAAAAATATATTATTAAAAGTTTCCATCTCGCGATTCGAGTTTTCACGCCTCGTATGTTAATTTGACGCTATAAAGCGTGGATTCGGCTTTATGTTACTAGACTAATTTCGTGTGGGCTCGTAAATGCATGTTTTGAAGTTTATTGGAACGAAAGATAGCTTTTATATCTTTTTTTACAGAGAATGGAATACTGTGCGCGTACTTTGAGTGATTTGCCTTTCGAGATTATTTCTTTCGATTACATAAAGTGGATGTTTATGGGTGTACATGTAATCACAATTTAATATGTTCGCGGGATACAGTATTCATACGTAACGATTACAAGAGAGTATATTTTTTAGATTTTTTAGGTTCATTGGTCAAAGAGGTACACCTTGTGTGCCTCCAAAGTTGTTTCCTCCAAATAATAGCTGTCCTTTTTTGAGTACTTAAATGGAGAGATGAATAATATAATCTTGTCCGAATCAAAAGCTCAGTTTCCAAGAAGCCAAGTTGTAATAAAGACTTATTAGAAAAATATTATCATTTTTAAAGTTGAATTTTTGACAATGAATTTGGGAGAATAGAAAAAAAAAGAAAATATGCGTATAATGTCAGTTTTCCTGCAATTCAATAAGTGAGTATTTTAGGTCGAAAATTGCTTTTACAAGAGAAATATTACGTAAATTATACCTCTACGGGGCACCGTAAATACGGATTCGATGCCTCCGGGAGGAATCATGTTCCTTTTGCAGCTACTACAAATTAATTTAACCTGAGGGAATATTGTAGAAACAGGTAATATCATTTTGATAGATTTTGTACAAGTTATTGTGGAACAGTAGTTTGTGACAGGTTGAAATGTTTGCTTGTAGAGAAATTATTATACGAACTTCGATCTAAAGGCATCCGTTGAAACAAAAAACGATTGATTTTTGTTTCAAAACAAAATAATTCTATTATAATTTCAACGAACGCAACTTATTAGTAAATACATATTGGCAAGTACTTAATGCGTAACAATTATGGTAAGGTACAAGATTATATCCAATTAAGAATTCCTCTTTCGTACACAATTTTTATAAACAATCAGAATCAAAAACAATACATGGATTTTTATGAAACACTTTAGTACATATCTGTTGTAATATATTTATATTAAGAAGTAATAATTAATAAAATGTATCTCCCTTATTTTAATTAGAGAATTTAGATAACAATTAGTTCCATTTAAATGTTTACTATAATTTCTCTTAATTTATATTTATTATTACACAACAAATACCGATATAGGTACAAACAAAAAATAAATTAAACACACGTATTCATTGGAGGCAATAAAGTTCTTACCGTCATCTAACTAATGTTCCACGGGATTTGAACCGCACAATATATCGTATGCCATTAATCGCGGCACGGTATTGCAACATCCAACTAAGAGGTCTCCGGAGAAAAATCAACCCGACTCACATATTCTAACGATTTTTCACAGTATCATTTGTTACTTCCTAACTTCTGTTGAACGTGTGAGAAATTTCTATTTTCATTCATTGGGTTCCCGTGAAATATGATAAAGTTTTTGGCAAACGCGGTTGGTCTTTTAGATTTTATGCGGAGTCGAATACGTTTCATGTTTCAATGAAATTGAGTTGTGTGATAAAGTTTTTTAATAACTAAGTTAAAAGTGCCCGGTCGAATGATTGAGTTAGACTTTCTCTATTTCTTATAAAAATTGTAATAAGAACGCTTTTGGTTTCCTTAAGTCTAAGACTATGCTTAACTTGGCTTTTACTCTGAGATGTAGACTACAGAAGCCACTGTACTCAATGCAAAAAATGTATTATAAATGATCTATTACACTTTGTTTATCTGATTACGAGTCTATCAGAATGTTGTGCAATTTTTTTCAAACCCCCATTTATAGCGACTATTATATAGAACTTACGATTTGTCCTAGACCCGTTGTCTCAGCTGCCCTTCTCGATTATTATTGTTATGTGATCCGAATCGAAATGCAATACGATTGAATTCTGGAAAAATCAAGATATCCACTTTGCTTTTTATTACGCAGTTTCCAATACGATTAAGGAAAAATGTCGGGAAATAATATTAGTGACAGTTAAATTTTTTTATAATCGTAAGTAATATGTAAAGAGCTGACTCGGGAAATACTGAAGCAACCTCGTAGAGACTTAAATTTTCTCGTGTGTATAAAATATTTTAATTAAAAAGAAAAGTCGTGGAAGTGAGTTGCAAATCCCGCTAAGCTTATAGCCGCAGTATTAAAGATGAAACTTTTCCATATTAAAATCATTTTTCATCTTAAGGCTTTAAACTTACAAGTTGTAATTTGAAAGTAATGGGCATCGGGTTTAAATTTAAAAAACTAACATTCAATTACTGATATTGAAATTAAAATCTATCTTAGAGCAAATCAACAAATCGTTTGTTCGGTATCTTTTTACTTTGAGCTTTTTAAGATTAAAAAAAAACAACAAAATAAATTTGTTTTTAAAACATATAATGTGATTGAAAGTCCGATATTTTATTGATGGCATTAAGAAAAATCTCTGTTATTTACTGGGATGACAATAAAAGAACCATTTTAAAAAACGACATTTTTATGACTGTACTTAGATAAGAGTGATAAAATAGAGCGGATATTATAAACAAAGAACATTTACGGTTATAATAAATAAAGCGGGGATTTATTTTTATCACTTACTAGCTGTTACCTGAGACTCCGCACTCGTTACAATTAGATGTATTTCTATAAAAAAATGTGATAATCCAAAGAGGAAATTTTTCATCAAAATTTATTGCATTGTTTTTGCTGATCGACAGGCCAACAAATATTTACCTGTATAATTTAAGTATAGACTTATTTTTCATTTCTCATTTATGACAAATGGGCTTAAAGCTACAATAACGTACCATCTCTCATTCTTCAATTGTATTGTATTTACTGATATACATAATATATATACCTATATATTTTTATATAAAATAATTAAAATTTCTTAATATAGAGACATTGAAAACTGTAATAGCTAACGACATTCTAAAATATAAAAGTAATTTAAAAGTTGCTACAAACTAACTTAGCAACCGACACGTGCAAAGTGCAATTTTTTCAGTTCCTGAAGCTGAAGAAAATTAAAATAAAGCTTCAACTCCATACAAGTTAGTGTAGTAAGGACGTCGTGAGAACTACTCCAGTCTCATAAAAACGGTTTCCGACGACGTACAGCCAGACGGTTTTATTCCAATGAATTTTCATAAAATGAATGGAAGCGAAAACTTTTTGTTTCATTGTCCAAGTACTGCACAATACGTACTTTTTGATGTAGAAGCCTTATGTAAGTTTAGGATATTCAATTTGTAAGAAAAGAAATTGGTTGTAATTTATGCTGAATTAGGTTACATTTTTATATATTATGTATTGTATTTCTATGTACTACTATTGTATCCAATGTTTGTATGAAAATTATATGCAAACGAGCATAAGTGATTAGCCACATTACAACGTTAATTACTAAACTTATTAACTGACTGACACTGAAACTAAAGTAGTTCGTATCTTGGACGACAATGTTGATAATCATTCCAATCACAAAAATTACTACTTGTGTAGTATAAAGTCTTCAGATAAAATATAGTGTTAATAAATTAGGTCTCTCGGGATCGAACCTGCGACCTGTTATGCATAACGGCAATAAATCTGTCAAAACCATTGTATCAGCAGTATACAACTAGTATTATTGTTATGTAAACATGGTTATCGTTACCATTAGGTGATTTTGATGTGGGAAATGATGAAATCACGGTAACTTATAGTACACGTCATAACAACAGCTATGGGCCAGTGACAACTCTTTCATAATCGGTCTAGCTTTATCACGTGATTTTACGGAATAAACAGACAGACAATTTAATAAAAAGATTTTCTCTTATACTATATATAGTGTTATATGCATTGAGAAAAGCACAGCAAACCCTTCAACTTAACACTTCAGTTTTATTTATAATATACATTTGAGAAATAATATACAACTGCATATCTCAGTCTAGTTTTAAAAATAATTGCGCATAAAAAATAAAACAACTCGTATAAATGAAGTACGAGAATTATTAGTAAGAAAATTGATTGGTTCAACGAACTTTAATAAAAATAGACGATCATAACCACAGAACTAATATGGTTTATTGGTATGAGGCAAATTACTTTTTTATAACTCTTGCATGCTGGGCAATAAATCTAAAAGTCAGAGTTAGATGCAGTGCGTCATTTCTCGCACCTTAGTGGGCAGATGAAGGGCCAACATTAAACACTTGGTCGACCTACGCCCTTTGTTCAACTTTAAGTCACAGCTGAGTATCTGGTACTGTGTAATTCATAATTATGGCTCTCTTGCGTAGGTTCGAATACATTGCAGAGACTTCAGTTACGAATTTTGAGTGCGGTCTTTTGTCATTTGTCTTTATTTAACTCACGGTTTTTACAAAGAAACTTTTGAAGTAGATTTTGTATACTGTGACGTTTCAACTTTTTGACCAGTAAATATTTTTTCGTTTATGTTTCAGTACAATAATTTTTAATATTTAACAAGCTGGTCTATATATACATAATATATAATAAATAAAGTTTGGTCATGCTGGTGAAATAAAATACGTTACTCCCTATACCGTTCGCTATCTGCCTGCGAAACTTTTATCAAAATTAGTCCAGCTGTTTCTTAGATTAGCAAAAATCTGTCAATTGAGATTACATACAATACCTTATTATATGTATAAAATATTATTCAATTACAGTTTCTATAAGAGAATGAAATGTAATAAAAATCTTGCAAATTGATGATAAAATAGGCATACGTTTTAAAGTTTAAGCGGTAATTATAATCTTTTAACTTATACCACAATAGAAACCAGTTGTAACACGCAAGTTATTAGCAGGTTGCAAATTATTCGGACTACGGTCAGTCGGCTATGCGTAGGCGCCGGCGCCGACCTACGCGGCACCCTTTCCTTGATGATTCGATATGAATTATTCGATAGCAATTATGTAGATGACTGCAAAATTCACCATTAATTTCAAGATATAATGACTTATCTCATTGACGACGATGGCGAAGCATTAATCAAGTATTAATGACTATGGAAAGTTATTATAGTAGGCGGAAGATATAGGGATAATAATGTTAGAGACGGTCACGCGAAACGCTGACATGCGAGTCTTGGAGTAATCATATATTTCAATATAACATTGATATAAAATACAATAAATAAGAAGTTTTAAACTCGTTTACTGTGAAGTTAATTATTAAACAATAAATTTTATTTCTTCAAATTAAGACAACATCTGTAGGTATTAATTAACAAAATCGATATGTCTGTTTGTTATATCGAAGTAAGACTTTTTTCTAAATGCATATTGTATAACCGACTCTGATAGACGCGTAATTTAGACCACCTTAATTTCATCATTGCCTCTAAGAATCGTATATATATATATATAGAATTGATGCGATTAGAACCGGAAGTTATTATTATTTTCTTTATGATCATCAATTACTGAATATTATGTTAATTAAATTAAATGACACGGGCATAAAAAGCTACTCACATATGTAAGGTTTACAGAATTATAGCTTTGAGAATTCTACACCAGTGATTTCTTAGTTACATATGTTTCAAATAAGTATTCCAAATTTAAAATGTGAGTCGGAGACAAATCGTTTAATCTATTAGCCTTAGCACGCCTTGACTTTGAAATCCTTGTTTCCTCTCAGCAGTGAAGCGTACATCCAACTCTTCAGCGCTTGATAGGTGGCACACATTAATCACTTGATGGCAGACGGGTTAAGCGGCGGAAATACCCGTAAATAGCTGAATGCAAAACATGGCAGTTGTCCGCTCATCAATCAATGGCTGCTCACTGGGCAATACAAACGGGCAATTCTGTGGTCGCTTCTAGGGGAATATCACGCTAAATCAGTTCAAAAATCTGACAGACACCTATCCATCAGATTTTTTTGCTAAGTACTGATAGAAAATTATGCAAATGTATCAATTCAGTTTATTGATTTCAAAATAAAAAAATTAAACATTTAATATTGACGTAAATGCGCACGTCATCTATGATTAAAAAATTTGATAGTCCTTAGACAACATAAAAGACTAATATTAGAAATCAAAAAATGTACTTGTTTGAACAAATAACGCGAAACTGCTGTACTGCCTAAATAGTAGAGTACGATAGGACACTGACACGATTTAATGTTCTTTTTGAACAAGCCGTGAGTTTTGTATGAAGTTATAAGACATACTCGTAGTTCTGACTACTATGTAAGTTAAACCGCAGAGTACTGCTTGTAAAAGTACAAATTAACCTCAGTTCTAGGTAGCTTAAATGTTTGTAAACATTGTCCCACTTAAGTTATGAAATTAATTTAAAGGAGTGTAAGACCAAATACCACACAAACTAGTCACTGAATATTCGAGTCTTGTACAGAAAAGCTTGTTTCTACAAGGATACATATTTAACGAGCGTTTGTTTGAACGAGGCGAAAGTAAACGCGCGTCTGCATCGTTCCGAGAAAGCGACACGTGGCCTTCTATTTGTTTAATTAAACTAACTCGTTATTTCTTTGAAATGTTTCTTATTGACGTACTAGTTAATGTGATATTGAT
Organism: Hebomoia glaucippe; assembly: GCA_025727935.1. NCBI lineage: Eukaryota > Metazoa > Arthropoda > Insecta > Lepidoptera > Pieridae > Hebomoia > Hebomoia glaucippe. Next base: position 7,545,752 of record JAOSYY010000016.1, read on the forward strand.
GTGAGCGGTTATTGATATAAATTAACCTCACGAGTGATGTGTGGTGTGTGTATGATATTAAGTTATACTTGACGACAAATCATCAAATCATTAAATAAATCGATTAATCACGTCTTT
>JAOSYY010000016.1:7604397-7618580 GCA_025727935.1 Hebomoia glaucippe
CACTGCATTAATCTACATATTCTCTAAGTCTAAAGACGACCCTACACTATGGATGTACAAATCTAAATATCTCTTTGTGTAATAATGATATGACAGGGCCCTCGCTGTTTCGTATTCATCACGGTTAAAGCACTATTAACTCGCCGTCGCGTCGCCCGGATTTACCGCCCCGTAGCCACTATTTGCATAATAATTTTCACTTATGAATACGTATTAAGGCGTTATTGCACTTATAAATATTTACAGCTATCTCCGCTGTGATGCAGTGGGAGTTTACATGTCAAGTGCTGACAATCGGAATGATTTGCTTACACCAAGGTAAATGATAGATGTAATTTCGCTTTAATGAACATTTTGTACTGCGCAGGCGCACAATACAGGCTATTACAGACTGTTGATTGAAGTATGTAATAAATAATTGTAGAAGTGTCAAGGTCTATGATGGATTAATTAAAGTGTAGACCTTTGAACTTACAGTTTTAAGTGCGAATAAATTAAGTTTATATTTTTATTAGGTATTGTGGTACGTACACATCAAGATAGTTATGAAAGTCGTTATAAGCTAATGGTTTGTTTCTGGGAATCTGATATTTCTGAATAGATGGCATAAAAATAATGTCTAAAGCGAAGCACTTGATTGATGATGGCGTGTGTTTGACGCCTCACCAACTATCATCAAATTAAGCTCATTCTTGTTTATCGACGGCCATAAAAATACTCTTAATATACAGACAAAATGAGACACAAGTGGTGCCCACGGTTGCACCCGTGTCACAATATCTTTATAAATTATAGCCTACGTGTTGTTCTGATGTATGAGCTATATTTCTATACTTTCAATAAAATACATTCAGTAGTTTTTGGGTTAAACGGTAACAAGCATCCATAAAGCCAAACTTTAGCTTTTATAATTGTTAATTATAATTACTTTTGTGAAAATTCGTGAAATAAAAATGCATGTTGGGGTTTTGGTGTTTAGTTAAAGAAAGAACAAAAGTCAAGGACAAAAGGGGCACAGGTACAACGCGTGGGCCAATCAGAGTGCAATTATGTCGTATACGTGCATAGTTGTAATTAACACAATTCGCAACGACAATGTTAGTAAGAACGAGTAGCTTAGAAACCGCATCTATGTTCTCGTCTATCTTAAAAGGGAAATTCATAAGAATCGATTTTGAGTTTGAGGCTTAAAAACGTTACGACCAATTGATTTATATTTTCCACTAATTGTAATTTATTGTTATATATTTATTAATATTGTAAGACTCCATGATCTGTATAAAAACCTTCCATTCAAGTTATGTTAAGTAAATTGTTTTGTTTTGTTACACATGAACAAAAAATATTTCCTTTACGAAGTTGGTGCCTTATTATCATTTCTTTTTATTCGTCTTTTCTGGAATACAAGTATCCTGTTTACGCTAAATCTATAAAGAGATCAAATACAGAACGATACGAGCTTCGGTATTCAATTCAACCTTGCGTATAGAAATTGTTTACTAACATCAATATATCAAGTAGGTTTACGATGGTGGTCATGTTATTTTCATATATATATTACAGAAGCTTAGCTTTATTTATTCAGGTTGGTTTGCCAGATTTTTTGTAGAAATTCCAAATTCAAATTTATATCCTTGCTAACTATGCGTAGGAAAATAATGAACTTCCTTTCTGTCTAAACACTGTTATTTGAGAGTCATAAGTCTACTCTCTAAAAGTTGTACTTTCAATTTTTAGTTCCGGTATTTAATAGATATTTTTAATTAGACAGATTTAGTTTAATATTCATACATCTTGAAACATAGTAATTAATTTTACATCTTCGGTTTCTGCTTTAACTTCGATAACTTTTGTCTATTTAAAGACGTTAATAAATTATCACAATTAATAACTGAATAACCGTAATTAATTACTCACGCTTTCTTCACGGTGTACTAGACTTGTTATAATATATATTATACGTCTTCGTATTTAATCTATACAGTTAAATAAAATGCACTATTTGTTTAATTAATTCTAAAATATAACTTTTTCTAAATTCATATCAAAGTTTACTTGTAACAAAAACACGATTTATAAAGATTTTATCTGTGTTTCTGTTTGTTACGGCAATTATCTAGTGTACTGAATTCGACGACAATTTCTTAAACATAATATTTATAAGGAGTAATTCAGTAAAGTCAATCTTTTTAAGTACATAAAAATAAAACAGATGCAACTGCGAGGCAACACTAGTTAAAAATAATTCTGGCTCGTCTATTTACCTTTCTTAAGTGCATAGAAACGTGGATTAAATAAGGCGTTACACGTAAAAGCTTCCGTTTAACCAAACAATTGTTTGAGCTTTGGTAAAAAATGAACCCGTTTACCTTGTCATAAGAATTAAGTTAACTACTTGACCTTATGAGCTTCTTCAGTGGATAAGTAAATATTTATTTTGTCAATACTTTTAAATTGTCCGTCGTATGAAGCTTTAAATGTACTAGTGTTAAGTGGGTTCCTTTCTGATATTTTTTTTATGATTAACATCTATTTTGTAGTTACCCTGTGCTCTTAAGATGTCTGTAGTATTGGATACAATACTTCTGAAAATAAGTTCTAGGTCATAATATATGGGTATAACTTCTTAGGTAATGGAGACGGAAAGAGTCCGTTTATTGATACAAAATTTAAAATGCGTTAAGAGCGTAATAAGCTTATTCTAGGCTTTCTAAGCCCAGTTCATCTGAAATAAAAATGTCTACTTTTATTTTCACACGTAACGTAATCGCAATCGCAAACATTTATGTATGTTTATTTTATTTTCTAACTATTTATAGATGGAAAGATCGTTCAGTCTATGAAATTCCCCATACTCGAAATAAATATTCATAATACAAGTAGTAGAACGTTATTAAAATATTAATCTATGTAATATGGCTAAGGCATTAGGTAGGCAAAGCGTCTCCTAGATCTTCTGGAAATCGCTGATCACCAGGTGAATTGAAGAAACTATTGCTTTATGTTCACAATTTGCTATAATTTTATACCTACATACTATAATCAATGTTCATTCTTACCACATTGAACCAAAAATACACGACCGTTTCAAAAGCCCTCATAATTTACAAAATATTTTAATGACAAAAGTTTAGGGTTCCATTGAGTTCCGATATTTGGGGACAGGTAACCAGTAAAGTTATATAATGGCTCAGCTCTGCGTGACTGTACTTCAGAATGGCTGCTATCTCAGGGTGTTTTATTGAAAAAGTGTAGCTCGTGAGCGGACTACGCGAACGAACGTCGCTTTAAATATGAGTAATAAGTGACTATTGAATTTTGCTTTGAATATCTGAATATCCACAATAGTAATACGTTTTATAGTATTTATAGAGGGGAGAATGTATGGCCATGTTTTAGTTTAGATTTTTGTAAGGTTTAGTAGAAGACAGGACGATGTTTAGTTTGTTTATTTGTGCCCGGCATTATAGGTCCGAAAGTGATAGACCTATTTTGTTTCTTTAATTTGTTTTTATATATCGAGGTTTTTCAAAGTTTTATATATTCATTTTGCAAATTTAATAAGTAGTAACCTAACGATTAATCATTGAAATGATTGTCCAATGTGAAAAAGGAATCAATTATAAGAGTGTATATTTATTTGTAAATAAGCAGTGAGTTAATTCAAATTAAGAATACAATGATGTGTACTATCTATATCTGGTCTAAGAAAAATCTAGTTACATAGCATTAACGGTAAATTTAATGTTACCTTTTATCCTAAAAATGCTAATAAAGTAGAGAAAATATCCTAACTACAATAAAACCGAGCTAAGCCGTGAGCACCGGACAAGAGCACAAAGACTACTTAAATAGGAATTAAAACGCCACTTAAATTCCTTTAGCCAATCCTTTTAGCTAAATTAAAAACTAAATAAAGTCCACAGATTTTTGTATTCTCATTTGCTGTATATAAGCTCAAAAAGCTCAAAAGCTCGTGGGTGGAAGTAGTTCTTTAATCGAAACGCTTAACTGTGAAGCAATTAACTAAATGAGCCTCAAATAATATGTAATAGATATCCGTGTATCATTAGTCATATGTTCATATCTGTCAATCATTTTGTTTTTTTTTTAACATCAAAGTTAATAACTTGCCGATGGATTTAAATTTGGATAAGTATAAAGGACATGTGAGTGGAGGTTCGTTTTTAAAGTTTCTAAGCTCTAGACCACCTTAGTTGAAAGTTATATTTATATTAGGACAGGTAAGATTTTATTGAGATTGATTATTTTTAAATGCTAGTATCCTTTCTCCAATTATTAATTTATAGAAAGGTGTCATTAACGAAAGACGACCATAAAGTTTACTTTATAAGGCATATGACATCTCATTTCCATTTAATAATAGTATTTTTATACATTGCAAATAGTTTTGAACTCTAGAAAGTAAACTCTTGTCTGATATGATACATCATCATAAAACGCATTATTACATACGTAATTGAAATAAAACCATCGAGCTATATTTTTTGTGTTTCTGATTAATTTATATTATCGCATTCGAACAATGCTTTACGAAATTAAACGTTTCTCTTCAATCAGACGTAGTTAGTTATAATTTATTTTTATGACGCAATCGTTACCGTTTATCACCGAAATAATAATTACAGAGCGAAATAACTAAACTCGCTTTCCACACGTAACGTTTGTAATTTTTCAGCGTATACTATTGTTCGCGTGAATCATGGAAATAAAAAATATCTTAATTGTAGCGGTAGACGGCTTGTACCGGAATAAGCCGGTAATTTTATTTCAGGAGCCGTGTTGACTTTAATGAGCGAGATAAATGGGTGTATTCTGGACAACATTAATTTCTACGAACGCAGGCTTTTGTCAAAGCCGCGCTGCGTGTGATTTTCCGCGTTTATTTATTGTCCTGTCGGGTTTGCCGAGGCACCGCGGTACCTATTCTAGGTTTAGAGAATTAGTAAACATTTAAAACAATGATTTTACGGGCACTTGAGGTGAAAGAATTATGGCAACGACATTAAAATAATCTTAAGTTTTATTAGCACAACTGTTGTATTATTTCTAATGACAACTTGTTTACTTAGAATTTTATACATGATTTAATAATGTAATCTACTCAATCGTATTTCTAATTTAAATTTAAAATGAATTTATTATTTTAAACATAGTGTAGATTATGAATTCAGCTAACAGCTTCCGTCATTAATGAATTAATACATTATGTATGAACCTAGCCAATTGAATTATTAAACGATAGCAACAGAACAGAAAAAAAGGTAGTTTGCAGCAAATATATTTTCCGATTCAATTATAAAACAACAATTACGAAAGCTGAATCGGTATTATACCGTGATACAGTGAAATGAGCTCGTTCCGGAGTTGGTTTAAAAAATAATTTGGCTCTGAGCCAATCGCCACTGCTCGCAACTGGTGGTGGATTTGCGTATAATGCCTACAAAATTAAACGGATCACGCTATTTGCTTTAGATATAACGACCGATTCAGCCCGGCTTCGCGCGGGTGCGGCGAATGATAATAGCAACATAGGTTTTCAAGGGTTAAGTGGGACAGAGTTTTAACTAAAAAATGAAAACTTTCATTTACCACTTGATATATGTTATAAAAAATTGCATTGAAATCTACTAACGATCTGCCGCGGCGTTTCGTAACTATCAAAAACTTTCATTTAGACATATCTATCGTAGCTTTGAAATCAGACTGAAAAACATCATTATCAGTTTAGTAGTTTTGCAGTTTGTCCAACATTTTGAGATTCCCATTTACACAAGGTAAGTTAAACGTACAGACGCCAATGGCTATTTTTTTTATTCTATTGAAAAATTTAAATTTTAATTGCAAACAGTATTTACCTAGCAATCGTGAAACTGTTTTGCAAGTTATTAGAATGTTAATTAACTTGCCTTTAATAACCTTTCTGTGTATAACTGCAAAAAGGTACTTTTATGGAACCAGTTTAATCTTTATTCCTAAATCATATAAACTTTCAAAAATTATATATTTTCACGATTTTAGCAGGAGTAGTTTAAAATTGTGGTTAGTTCGATGCAGTGTTACAATTTCAAATTAAAGATCATAATGTATTATTTGTTTTTTTTTTATTTAGTGTTATGTGCAAATAGGTTATATACGCTATTCGCTCATTGGAGTTCATGTATTTCTGAAAATTAAATTTATTTTCTATATGTTCTTTACAAAAATTGTAGGAATGTCAGAAATATAAAATTCTATTTAAATATAACTCACTGTTTCAATCACGTTAATTTTATATTGATAAATTTCAGTAATAAGATATTTTTTATATAATAAAGGCTTTTTATACTATTTTTATGTATATACTTTACTTTTAAATGTATTTTATAAAACACCTAATTAAGAAATAAAGTATGTGAGAAAATAATAATAATTATAACATTAACTATTTACTAGTGAAAATTCCACTAAAATTGGTCCAGCCGTTCTTTACAAAGAGTCAGACATTAATTATATAAGCTGAGTTTGTTTTGTAGGTGGCACATAAAAGTTAATATGAATTGAAAATAACTGTTATTTTTATGTTACAAACTGTCGTTTGAATTTTATTTATATTTGTATATTATAAATGAAGCTCTGACCAGTTATAAGGAAAACTACTTTCTTCGCAATCGGCGTCAAATAATATATGAGCGCTACATAAAACTTCAGGCCGATAGTTAAGGCCTATAAAGATACTGAGTTAACCCACGAAGACATTTTTATTACATTTACGTGTTCTAAGCATCTTTGTTTATGGCTCCACTAATTTTACAGGAACGTATCGGCTTACTTATCACATGATTTGTATTATTAAGGTTCTGTTAAATGTGTACTGGAAGTATTTGTTATGGGGTCATAAAAATGACTTCTAAGTTAACAACCTTATAATAAGCTAGGATATTTGCATAACTCGATTCGATTAAATGTCTGATTATTTTTTTTAAATAAAAATAAATTTCTATTTCCCTTAATCATATTATAAGCTTTTTAAGTTTTTATTTTGTAGAAGATAATTATGAAAAGAGCAAGAAAATTGGAAAATTTCAAAACCTTCGTATGAGATACACTAGCGCGTTTCCCGGGCTTACGTTAGTTTTGCAACCACAATCCCTTGGCCCTGCGATCGGTGGATATGTCGGAAAGCCAGGGGAGGTATTACTAAGTATTCCCTCCTAGTATTCTGAGAGTCTGTGTCGCTCGTCAGCAGAGTAACTATGAAACGGTGAGTCCCACATAACCGGCTAGCGTAATGAATCTTTATCAAAAAAAATACACTTGTGGCCTTGGGAGAGAAATTCAGTGCGAATAAAACCGCGGCCCACCGTTAGTGTTCTATGAATTTTGTGGGTTAATCCTTTGAAGAAAGTCTCTTCAATACCATTTTAAAACATTGTAATGTTATTTTGTTACACGTAAATTTTAATTGTAAAACAAACAAACATTATATGTACATAAAAACTCCAACGCTAACGGCAGGAAATTCAAAGTACATTCGATCATAAAAGTCTGACACGCAAGCGATTTCTGCGAAACCCTCAGTCTTATAAACCTCCAGGCTTTCCACGCTCATATTTCACTTATAATTTCCTTCGTCCACTTATAGTATTCCATCATAAAGTATTTACCGAGATGTTTACGATACACCGTTGGATTTTCCGGGAATTCATATTCAGCCCGCACGATGATTGTATGGATTCTATCGATTGCTTTTCCATTTCCCGGCATCGATATTTTATTGCGAACCATATTTCGGGGAGAATGACTCCCGCTGCCATGAGATATTGAGATCTTGTATCGAGATTGTCGAGTAACCAGTATTGCTTTTTGATTGCTTCCACATATAATATGAGTTTTCTCGAACGTTTTGTATGAGAAAAATTGCTTCGTGTTTTGTGGATTTTTTATTCTCAATGTTATTGAAAGTGATTTTGAATGGAACTGATAAATTTCTTATAGAAAAATTTTTCATATTCAATTTTACAACTTTATGGTTTATTAAATTATATTCAAGAATTAAATGACCCTTGACGGAAAATTATGAAACGTCTAAACAAATCGCGAATGTTAGTTATGTGCTATTTTAATTACGTTTCAAACAAAATCCCGTCCACATTGGCCCATGCTCCTGGGAACAACGGTGCCGTAGACAGACATGTCAAACTTAAAAATATCTCTCTTTGTAGGGCGAGGTGCTAAAAAATCATAAAATAGGCATTTAATATTAAATAAGCACAAGTTTTCATTTAAAAAGTTAAAGGCTTATTTTTACATTCATTCATATCAGTGATGTTATAGAAAGCTATAAAAAATTAATTAGCTGTGCAATGGAAATACATATAGCTCAATTTGATTTGCAAAGGCGTAATGTATAACTCAAACGAAGCGTGTAGCCCAGTTTATTAGATCGGTTCATTTGGAGTCTGCTGATACTCGACACGAATGAATGAACTCGATTTCGATCGTAAATAGGGAATGGGGTGTCTATTGTCAATGATGTCGTACGATATATATCACACGAGATGAATTATTACAGAAAAAATTAATGTCCTCAAGTTTACCTGCTTTTCAGCAGGTAAATCACGTGTGACAAGGCAAAACTAAAATGATAATGTTTTATATATCTTAATATGTGGCAAACAATGCTTGATAGTAACAATCACTAAAATGTATATAAGCAAATTTATATACAGTGTATTTTATTAAGGACCAAAACTCTTATTTATATTAATAATATGAAACTATACATCTGATAGATAATTAAAATATATTTAATTTAGAAAAATATTTTTTCAAATTACCGTTAGATAAACTGATATCTAACGATACACAGAATAAGGACTTTAGCTCGTATAGAGTCACCGGGAGGCTGAGTGAAATTGACAGATTTATTTGCGATGGGATAAACCGGGATTGCGACTGGCTGCATTTTTTACAACGCGACCCGTCCGGATAGGATTCCAAATAATTTTGTTTATCCTGACAATTGCTTGCTGCTGTCGTGTAGTTCGAGGCTTAATGGACTTTTAGTTATTTATAACCGGAAATCGACATTTTATTTTCTATCATCTGTGGGTGATGGATCTTTAATTAAATCTACATGCACGTTACTTCTTCCTTATTAAGCAACTAGTAAAGTGATTTTAAAAAAATTCAGACTTTTAGTTCTTAAGGTTCCATTTCAAAACTATCATCATCTTTATGAACTAGACTTCAACCTAGCTTTAAGATATCATTACTTGTACTACTATTTTCTTATTCACCCGCCGAGAAATCAGCTACAGTTACTAAACATATTTTACAAGTGTCATTGAATTACCCTCATCCCGATACGTGTCGTCGGGACGAAACATCGTACCTTACATCTCCAGGGAAATTACCACTTCCTCAACACTAGAGGCACACGAGGGCACTAACTCGCTTTGAGCGACCACTGTACGAACCCACGTATACTATCAAAGGCAAATTGTGGTGGAACAAAGATTTTATGAACGCATAAAACCATTCCCGCCACATCAGTTAAACCGCACTCCTGCATATTTTCTTTCGATTGTTTATAAGTACTTCACGCTTAGAGATCAAAGGGATCTAAATATAGACGCTAACTTCTGAAACAATAATTTGGAATTTATGTGCCTATTCTGTGAAGCCATATCGACGGAATGTAGGACGATGAATAATCAGTAAGATATCACTTGTCTTTACCTTGACAAACGGTTTAATTAATTTGTATAACATACTAGCTAGTGCCTGCGACGTAACTCGTGATTGAATGATTTCAATACACTTTCTGCTAAGAACCTTCGCGGGCGTAGACAGAAAAGCTCGCTAAAGTCTCATTGTGATTAGGACAGTTATAATTTTACATCGAATTGAGAACAAACATGTACATTGATTTTTAATTTAGCGAAAGACACACATGAATTGTCCTATAAGTAAATTGTTGATATTTTGGAGTTACTACCAATCTTTTGCAAAAATAAGTGGGTCACGTCTTCAGAGGATGCACATACAAAATGTTCTCTTTTCAACAAGCATATTTAAAGTCCATCACGAGCAGTAGTCATTTAAATAAGCCTCTAGCTCGAATGTACACTTCATACTGAAATTGAATCTTGAACTTATTATATACTATCTGCTGCCAGCGGCTTCGTTAGCGGTCATTTCGATTTTTACACCTTGAGTAAAATTATTGGACTTTTAGTAAGAATTCCTATTATTTTTTTAAAAATATAATATAGCCTATGATCATCGAAGATAGTGTAGCTTCCCAACAATGAAAGAATCTTTCAAATCAGTCAAGTAGTTTTGGAGCCTATTCAATGCAAACAAACAATCAAAAATCTTTATAATATTAGTGTAGAAGTAACTTAGCCCTGCGGTTTCACTAGCTTCTAATACTTCATTTACTCCTTACAACATTAACTAACAGCCTATATAAGTCACGGCAAAATCGATGCAGTCGTTTTAGAGAATAGACCGAACAAACCGACAGAAGTCAAACAATCATTTTTGAAATTGAATATTGTTATAAGAGTTATATATATTTCAATATCTATTTAAATAAGAGCCTTTTTTATAATACAGACAGACATTATAGTTTTATTTGTATGTATCGATTTAAGAAACATAAATGGTGCAATATTTTTTGAAATTCTTACAGAAAATGACTGTTATTACTCATGGTATATGATTTTGTACATAAAATAAACCATAAATTGCCTTTTATCTACAATACTATTGTATTATTGAATCGAAATCCATTTTTATATTATCATCAATATGCCGTTATATCTAAGGAGGGACGATATTCAAGTTCGGGTACGAGGAAAAAACTTTATAAATATTACATCCTTTGCGTATACTCTGCTCAGTGTATGACGAGTGCCTTACAAAACGTACGATTCCATTAACTGTGATTGCTGACGTACCACGTTGAAATATATCAACGCAAATTGAATGAGGGAAAAATGTTTGTAATATGGAGACTCGCGAAATTAGGTCCATATGTAATCATCATAAAGGCGGAGGCTTTGATGGTGACTGGTGTAGAATATTAAAACTCAAATGCGATTTGGTAATAATAATCTTAGATATCAGTTTGTTCTGTGGTTTTACCGTTTAAAAAAAATTGCTTAGTGTAAAACAGACAACTGCCAAATATTTTTTAATTCAGATGAGAAATGATTTGTCTTGTAAAATTTTATGTGTCTTGTTATTAATAAATAAAAAGTATGTTATATCAAGTAAACATTTTTAAATGTGAATTATGTCATTTTATTTTTTCATATACATACAAAAATTAAGGTGGATAAAAACGAGGGCAACTTCTACAGTAAGTCAGGGAAACTAGTAATATATACAGAGATCTTTAAAAATAGACTGACAATAATAAATAATTCAGTATTCATTTTTAAACTAACAGTTCTTAAACATTTGAAACTATTTCCATTAAATTTATATACAGTTCGTACTGAATAAAGTTGGCATGATTCAGACCCGTATCTCTGGGCAAGTCGCAAACTTGCACATCCACTCAACATGAATATTTTATTCTATTTCTAATTGGTTTTCGACAGTAAAATCAATATTTATAGACAGTTACAAGGATAGAGATAAGGCATTGATGGACTGGAATTCATAATGCTGACTTACTTCAACTAACAACTTTTATCGTACTGACTTCCATATATATATACTAGCTGACTCAGCAAACGTCGTTTTGCCACATAAATATATAAAATTTTGTATATATTTTTATATGTTGTAGTAAAAAAAATAAAAATAAAAACAAAAACTTTTTTCTAAAAAATAATAAAAAACATTTAGGGGTGGAGAATCCTTAACATTTAGCGGGATGAAAAATAGATAGTAGCCGATTCTCAAGCTTACTGAATATGAAATTTCATAAAAATCGGTCGAGCCGTTTCGGAGGAGTATGGGAACGAACATTGTGACACGAGAATTTTATATATTAGATATTTAAATTGTTAATTATTACAAGTTTATATGTAGTTCGTACTGCTTCTATTTTAACCATTAATCCAGGGTAACATAACAAATTATTGTTTTTTAATCCAAAGAAAGTATAAAGTTCTTATACGACAATAACGAGTGAAAATTGGACTTACGATATTCGATTATGTTACTTGATACATTTGATGGTAACAAAAATGTGGTAATAGAATAGAGTAGCGTAAGTTGACGTATAATGCTATTTGATTCAATAATCAGATATAGGAAAACCTAAGTCTAAATAACTGCAAGTCTTTTACATTGGTAAGTGAGTTCAAATCGATTCTTACATTTACAAATAAAATGATTTTTATTGTTAGATTAAAATCTCTATATTTAAAATGATTCGAAAAACTGTTCTTATTCGTTAATACATCATCTCAGCCGCTTTGTGTTCACTGCTGGACATAATTTTCCCTAAGGACTAATGAAATTAATTCATTTTATAATAAAAATTAATTAAACGTATTTAATTAATAAAAAGCGTATACAGATGCGAATATTTCGTAACTTGCACCAGAAAACACGTCTTGTATATAGAGCGATGATTATTTAAGTCTACGCCCGCATAAATACTATTAATTCCACAAATCCCGAGGCATGAGACGGTGTGGAACAAATTAATGAGTTGCAGGCACACAGGCTACCGTTACTCACACAGGATTATAATATGGCCTCGGTGTAAACTTACTTTATTAGCTTACCAACTTGTAGCAAGCAACCGGACAGGGCTTTAGGCATACGGATTTGGAGGGATATAGTTAATTAAGCGATAGGTAAACCTTCGTGGTGAATATTTTAGGCAGGAATCTCTCTATAGAATCGAATGTTGATCAAAATATGAATGTACGTACAATGATAAAATACGTCAACTTTAGAATAGTTGGTTCATAATAATATCGTGATGTTTTTATACATATATTGATGATGTCCATAATATTATACATATATATATTATGGACATCATCATATCAGCCGATGTTCATTTGGAATTTTATAGCCTGAACGAGAATTACAGATCATACGGTACTAGAATATCTGACTGAACGGTGACTCGATCTACCGCTAGACCAACAAAATACGTGAATTTCAAGTCTTCCTCGATGTTATACCTAAAAAAAATAACTAAAGAAGAACATAGAAATACGGAGAAAATAAATTAAGCTGGTTCGATTATAATATATAGATTCAGATAGATTCACTTCTTTCGGTAAACTATAAAAATAAACTATGGCCCGTATCTATATCTGAAGCACATATCGGGACATAAATGCAAAAATCTCTCATAGGATCTGAGCGCGACTCGAGCGGTGAATTTCAAAGAGGTTTCGCTTCTATAGCCATATACGATAAAGAGGCTGTATTAGGAAAATTAAAAGATAAGCTGATCGAAAGTAATTTTTATTCTGAACACAATAGGGAACAATATCGTCTGTATCGGAATACAAAGCAAAATTCTGATTGTCGTAGGAGAAACTACATAAGAGGTACCTAGTGTTATTACGGCCATTTAACTAAGCAGGTGAATAAATTATACGCCCAAGACTTAAAGCAACTATATAAGCGTTAGTAACTAAACCGGCTAAACTCCTGGCGTTAAGCGCTTTATGTGAATTTAAAGGACAAACAGGTGTGTAGAAAGGCTGTGAACGGAAATGTTGTTTTAAGTAATTATTACATGACAAGTTCTACTTACGGTAAAGAAAATTTATTTCTATGACTTTTCCGGTTTTGTCTGAAAAGTATTTTCCATATGTTTATTAAAAGAAACAAGCATATTTAAATTTTAAACTGTTTTTGGACACAAAACTAAACGATTCGTTTTCTTACGTTAAATTTCAATTTACAGTTGTTCTTTCTACATTTTTCTTGTCTCATATTTGTCAAGCTGTAGTCTAGACCCGGAAGAGCACTTTAGTCCTTGTCAAAATAGAGTGGATCTCGCCAAAACATTGTCAATAGCCTTGATAAAATCTGACGTCGCCGCCATGTTGGCGTGGCCAATGTCTCTCATGTTACTGTCAATATCTGATCGGGATAAAAAATGGCCTGCTTTTTAAAATAGCGTTGCTTTTAAGAAAATGTGTGGGATAAAAGGATGTCCTAAATACAGAGGTTGAAAGCTTAGT